>PVKS010011093.1:0-57830 GCA_004027875.1 Aplodontia rufa
ATAGCAGGGTCATATGGTGGGCTCATCCCTAATTTTTTGAGGATTCTCCACACTGCTTTCCAGAGGGGCTGTACCAGTCTGCAGCTCCAACAGTGTGTTAACGTCCCTATCTCTCCACAACCCCTCCAGCATCTGTTATTGTTTGTTTTCTTCATTTTTGCCATTCTGACTGGCATAAGGTGATATTTTAATGTAGTTTTCATTTGCATTTCTCTGATTACTAGAGATTTAGAGCACTTTCTCATGTATTCATTGGCTTGATCCATGTCCTCTGTCGAGAAGTTTCTATTTAGCTCTTTGGCCAATTTATTAATTGGGTTGTTAGTGTTTTTGTAGTTGAGGTTTCTGAGGATTTTGTAGATTCTGGATATGAGACCCCTGTCAGAGGAATCATAGCCCATGATTCTCTCCATTTCCATAGGAAACCTCTTGACTCTTTTGATTGTTTCCTTGGCAGTACAAAAGCTTTTTAGCTTTATGACATCATTCACTGATTTTTGACTTTACTTCCTTCACTTTAGGAGATATGTTGAGAAAGTCTTTGCCTACTCTGAAATGCTGAAGTGTTGGACCTAATTTTTCTTCCATCAGTTGCAGTGTAGCTGGTTTAATTCCTAGCTCCTTGATCCATTTTGATTTGATTCTGGTGCAAGGAGAGAGATATGGGTCTAATTTCAACTTTCTGCAAGAGGCTGTCCAGTTTGTCCAACACCATTTGTTGAAGAGACTGTCTCTCCTCCATGCAATATTTTGTCCCCCTTTGTCAAAAATCAGATGTTTTAAGATTTGAGGGTTTGTTTCAGGATCTTCTATCCTATGCCATTGGTCTTCTTTCCTATCTTGATACCAGTACCATGCTGTCTTTGTTACTATGGCTCTATAGTATAGTCTTAAATCTGGTATGGCAATACCGCCTGTTTCATCTTTCTTGCTTAGTAGTGTTTTGGCAATTCTTGGTTTCTTATTGTTCCAAATGAATTTGAGAAGTTCTTTTTCTATGTCAGTAAAGAATGACATAGGTATCTTTATGGAGATAGCATTAAATCTGTATAAAGCTTTTGGTAGAATGGCCATTTTTATTATATTAATTATGCCTAACCAGGAGCATGGGACATCTTTCCATCTTCTTAGGTTGTCTTGGATTTCATTCTTCAATGACTGATAGTTTTCGTTGAGGAGATCTTTGATTTCCCTTGTAAGGTTAATTACCAAGTATTTTTTTTCGAAAATATTTTCAATGGGACTGATTTCCTGACTTCTTCATCAGTCCTATTATTATTAGTGTATAGGAAAGCTATTGATTTATGGGTGTTGATCTTGTAGCCTGCCACTTTGCTAAATCTGTTTATGAGTGCAAGCAGTTTACTGATGGAGTTTTTTGGGTCTTCCAGATACCGGATCATGTCATCAGCAAAAAGAGAGAGTTTGACTTCCTCTCTTCCTATTTTTATCTCTTTGATTTCTTTCTCTTACCTAATTGCTCCAGCTAGTGTCTCAAGAAAAATATTGAATAAAAGTGGTGAATCTGGACAGCCTTGTCTTGTTCCCGATTTTAGTGGAAATGCTTTCAGCTTTTCTCCGTTTAGTATTATACTAGCTGAGGGTTTAGCATATATAGCCTTTACATAGTTCAGAAATGATCCTTTGAGCCCTATCTTCTCTAGAGTTTTGAATATAAAAGTGTGCTGGATTTTATCAAAGGCCTTTTCTGCATCCATTGAGATGATCATATGAATTTTGTCCTTGATTCTATTTAAGTGGTGAATTACGTTAATTGTTCTGCGTATGTTGAACCAGCCCTGCATACCTGGGATGAACCCACTTGATCATGATGTATTATTTTCTTGATAAGTTTTTGAATACGGTTTGCTAGTACTTTATTAAGGATTTTTGCATCCAAGTTCATCAGGGATATTGGTCTGTAATTTTCTTTTTGTTTGATGTATCTTTGTCAGGTTTTGGTATCAGAGTTATGGTTGCTTCATAAAAAGTGGATGGGAGGATTCCCTCCTTTTCAATTTCTTGAAATAACTTAATAAGGAGAGGTGTTAGTTCCTCTTCAAAAGTGTGGTAAAAATCTGGGGAAGCCATCAGGTCCTGGGCTTTTCTTGTTTGGTAGACTTTTAATTGCGATACGGATTTCAGTGCCTGTGATTGGGCTATTTAGGAATTCAGTATCATCCTGAGTCAATTTAGGGATGTTGTATGTGTCAAGAAATTTATCCATTTCCTCCAAATTATCAATTTTGGAGGAGTATAGGTTTTCAAAATATGATCTTATAATTTGTTGGATTTCCATGGGGTCAGTGACGATCACTCCCTTTTCATTGGAGATTTTATTGATTTGCTTCATTTCTCTTCTTCTCTTGGTTAGTTTCGCTAGGGGTCTATCTTGTTTATTTTTTCAAAGTACCAGCTCTTTGTTCCATCAATTCTTTTTATTGTTTTTTTGTTCTCAATTTCATTGATTTCAGCTCTGATCTTGATAATTTCCTGTCTTCTGCTGGCTTTGGGTTTAGGTTGTCCTTCCTTTTGGAGGGCTTTGAGATGAAGCATAAGCTTATTTATTTGGGATCTATCTTCATTTTTAATGTGGGCACTCAGTGCTATGAATTTTCCCCTTAGGAAAGCTTTCATACTGTCCCAGAGGTTTCGATATGTTGTGTCTTCAGTTTCATTCTCTTCCCAAGAATTTTTGGATTACTTCCCTCATGTCTTCTTGGATCCATTCTTCATTTAATAGAGTATTATTCAATCTCCTTGAATATGTGTGTTTTCTGTTATAAATATTACTGTTGATCACTAGGGTTATAGCATTGTGGTCTGAAAGGACACACGGGATGATGTCTACTTTTTTTTATATTTGCTGAGATTATCTTTATGAAGCAGAATATGATCTATTTTGGAAAAGGATCCATGTGCTGCAGAGAAGAAGGTGTATTCTGCTAACTTGGGATGGAAAATTCTATATATGTCTATTAAGTCCATTTGGTTTATGGAGTTATTTAGGCTGGAGATTTATTTATTGATTTTTTTGTTTTCATGATCTGTCTAATGGTGACAGCAGAGTGTTGAAGTCTCCCAGTATAATTGTGTTGTGATCAAGGAGTGGTTTGATGTCATGAAGTAATTTATTCATGTAGTTGGGTGCACTGTTGTTTGGAGAGTAAATATTAACTATGGTTATTTCTTCCTGTTGAAGGATTCCTTTTAGTACTAAATAGTAGCCTTCTTTATCTCTTCTGATTGATTTATGTTTGAAATTTACTTTGTCAGATATGAGTATATCAACACCAACTTGTTTTCTTGGGCTGTAAGCATGATAGATTTTTTCCATCCTTTCACCCTTAATCTGTGGGTGTCTTTACCTGTTAGGTGAGTTTCTTGTAAGCAGCATATGGTTGGATTTTGTTTTTTGATCCAGTCTGCAAGTCTGTGTCTTCTGAGTGGTGCATTTAGACCGTTCACGTTCAGTGTTAAGATAGAAGTGTGTAATTGATTTGTAGCCATTGTGTCTTATTTAGCTAGTTCTGTGGTTGCCTTGATTGGCTATTGCTGGGTGATACTTTCACTGAATTTCTTCAGTTTGTGGGTTTTGGGTATCAATTGCTTGTTCTTATTTCTGGAATGTTTCCTTGAGAATTCTCTGTAGGGCAGGTTTTCTGTTGACGAATTCTGCCAGTTTTATTTTATCGTGAAAAGTTCTTATTTCTCCATCAAATTTGAAGCTGAGCTTTGCTGGGTATAGAATTCTAGGCTGCATGTTGTGGTCATTTAGACGTTGAAAGATATTATTCCAAGACCTTCTTGCTTCCAGCTTCTGGGTTGAAAAGTCACAGACAATTCTTATTGGCTTGCCTCTGAATGTGATTTGCCATTTCTCCCTTGCTGCTTTTAATATAGTTTCCTTGGTATCCCTGTTGTACATTTTGAATATGATGTGTCTTGGTGAGTTTCTGTTTTGATTAGGCCTATTGGGTGCCCCCTTTTACTCATTTTTTATAATCTTCTTCTGGATCTCTGAATTGAATTTCCCTCATGGATCTAGGATTCAGGGCATTGATCTGGAATAAATTGTGGGTGCAGGGCCATCCACTGGATTGTACAAGCACAGCAGCTGGAGTGAGTTAATAGGTCCTGGGATCTTGTGATGGGCATGAATGGACCTCCTGTGTGCTGAATTGGGACTTGGAATCTTGGCAGTGGTTATGGGCCCAATGTATCTGGACCTGTATGGGCTGCAGCTGGGCAGCTGGTTGGCCAGGACCCAGGTGAGGTGGTGTGTGGTATCTGGGTGCAGGTGAACTGCAAGTTCCTGCAGACACTGATCCTGAGGCCTGGACCCACATAGCAGCTAGGTGAGTCACCTTTATTAGAGTCCTGGGCATGGGTATCCTGCGAGTGCTTGTAGCCTGGATCTGCTTGCAGTAGCTGGGTGAGTTGGCTCTAGTGGGGTCCTCATAACCTAATTTTTAGATGAAGAAACAGAACTCAGAAAAGTTAGTTATCACTTACCCAAGGCTACAAAGACTATTAGCGGTATGACTGGAATTTAGACCTTCTGACCCCTAGTCCCAACCCATTCGTTTATTTGTTTGTTTTTAAAGAGAGAGGGACAATGAGAGAGAGAGAGAGGGAGAGTGAGAAGTCTTTTGAGTATTTAGTTTTTCATGTGGCTTTCATTGCTTCGGCACTTCATTGTGTACCTGGTGCTGGAGTTTGAACCCACGTGCTCATACATGCCAAACAAGTGCTGTAACCACTGAGCAACTGCTTCATCCCCCACCCCTTTGTTGTAAATTAGCAGCATGAGAGAGCTTTAATATATGTGAAAGTCTAAAAATTAAATGGATTTATATAACTTGAAGGTCGTCTTAAAATGTCACGCCCAAATCCAAACAGTATGAACCTTTCTGTAATTCGTAATAAGCGCTACTCTAACCAGAAAGTATAATCCTGAATCAACTTAAATTAAATCACTATCAAAAGTCCTACTGAGAGAAGTCTCTTTGAGAAATATAGGCATGCTTTCCATTCCATTTATTGTTCTTGATATTGTTGATATCAAGGAGCTACATGTCTTGACTACTGTAGAGGTGCTGTGACTTGTGACTTCATTGAGCCAAATGTGAAAAGTCCTTGGTATTTAAGAAGAGTCTCTTCAGGAACTGATCATATGAGAAACATTCCACGTGAAGCCACATTAAAGACATTACCTGTTATGTTATATAGCATCCTGTACATTGTGATAAAAACACAAATTTATTTAGACGTTAGAATTTAATGTCAGGAAAAATCTATTTGGTATGTTCTTTCATCAGAACATAAATTTATTGCTCACTATAGTTTTCTTTTTACCTTGATTGCAAGAAGCCTACAGTTAAACGTTCACAATTATAAGAATGGCTACAGTAGCCTAGATGGTTGTTATTTTAGAGATAATATAAGGGAGAGTAGAAAAGAGCTGACGTTATGGTACCTGTCTTTAGCTAAGATACCTCAAGATGCTATTTAGAATTATGGATTAGGTTTCACATACACTTGAGCCAATTAGGAACATAATATTTCTTCTGATGTTTAATTTATGTGCCCTTCACCAAAATCATTGTCACAAGGAAAATGACGTGACTATCATGAAAATTTTATTTTTAAAATTTCTCATTATTGAAAATTTCAGACAGCTCTGTTACTCCCATGTGCTCATTTCCTGACTTCCCTCCATGATGGACTCACATCCAGTTGTGTTTCATTCAAATTACCTCCCTGTCCCCATTGTTCCCAGGCATCTCATAATTTCCTCTGAAAATCATAATTATTTAAGAAGCCTGGGGCTGGAACAGTGGCTCAGCAGTTATGGTGCCTGCCTTTCATGTGCAAGTACATGAGTTCAAACCCCAGCACCATGTACACAACAAAATCTCGGAGTAACGAAGGCCATATGAAAAAACTAAATAAAGTTGATTCTCTCTTTCTCTATCTCTCTCTCACAAAAAGAGAACCCATTATAAGGGATTTTGAAAAGGACTAGAAGTGATTCATGAATGGGAGAAAAAACCTTAATATGGGCAGTAGGGAAAACCAAGTCCAGGATGCTTGAAATGTAAACATCAAAGAATTGTAAAAGTAAAAGTCAAAATTTAATGCTAGGCTAGAGAGGAGGACACAACTGTAACCTGTGTTGTAAATAAGGCCACCTCTCTACCTCTCTGAAGCAAAAATGCAGCTGTACCTGTGGACACTGCTAGTCATCACTTGCTTTGCAAAATCTTTGAAGTCTTTGAGTGTTTTTCATGCAGCCCTTACTTTCACCCCTCTGACCTTTTCATAGAGATTTCAGCAAGTGCTTTTTCATGAATTAGCTGTGACATGTATATTAAAAATATTATTGTCTTTTTATGTAGTCTTTCTCAAGCTCTTAGGTTATTTGTGGGTATGTGTGTGGTATATGAGTTATTTATGTCTCTGTGATCTTAGCAAGATATCTTATTCTCAGAATCATTGTCATCTAATTAATTTGGATAAATGTACATTATCCAGATGCACATTAATTTCTCTGTCATTGGAATAATTCAACTAGGAAATAATTGTTTCTGAAAAATTGTCTGTCTGTACTTTTTATATTTTATTCAGAAATTTATTTGTTGAACAATCAAACAAGCTTCTAAGTAATATAATATATATATAAATTTTGAATGCCTATACTTTCTTAAACTCAGAAATTAAAAAAAGCAACTTCTTAACCCAATACCCTTCCCAGTTATCCTCTAATTATAGCATGGTGCATGTGTGTGTGCATGCATGTGCATGCATATGCATTTCTGTGTGTTTCATCCTAATCCTGGGACTGTTAAATTTTAAGAAGGAATGCACTCAGCACTAACAGGAGTTTGTCACTTAGAAAGAAAAATTAGCTGCAACAAAGAACACTCTCCTTCTACCCTGAAAAGTGATATTTATTATTTTGGTGAATTTACTGAGTTAGGATTCAGGTCCTTATTTTTAGATATAATAGACTCAGAAATATGGTATGTCTAGCACACCACAGGAAGCCCATCTCACAGGGATGATTTCACACTATCCCAACTCATGATGTGTAATAGCATAATGAGAGTTCAGTCATTTAAAAGATGAATACAGCCTCAGTTCAACTGGACAGCCCATATTGTCTTCTTTTATAATTACTTTTTTAAAGAGAGAGGGACAGTGAGAGAGACAGAGAGAGAGAGAATCAACTTTATTTAGTTTTTCTCACTTTGTTGCTCCAACACTTAGTTGTGTACATGGTGCTGGGGTTTGAACCCAGGTCCTCACACTTGCAGGGCAAGCACTGAAACTGCTGAGCCACCGCTCCAGCCCTCTATATTGTCTTAAACTGTATCTTCTCTCCCTTGATGCCAACCTCAGTGGGCTGGCCAGTTACTGTCTGATGATATCTGAACGCTTAAAAGACTTGGGTCTGAATTAGCCTGCTGTGTCCACCTCCCCAAAAGGATGACAGGGATGACATTACCAATGCAACTGTAGACCACAGGGCACTGTCTCAGGGGGCCCTTTCACCATGCCTGGCCTGCCCCACCACTGTATTGATATTACCTTATCTGGAGAACAACTCCATTCAGATGGGCACGTTTTTTCTCTTCTTATGTTTATAGTGTCTGTCTATGCTCTGAAAGGTGTTTTATCACATCAGGGAACGTGATTTCCCTCTTTCAAATTTTGGGTAGCTCCTCACTCTAGCTTTTATACCAACAGTTTAGAATTTCAACTGAAATGATGATAGTATTGATGACTTTTCATATTTATATTTAAGTTTACCATTGCTGATTATTTCAACCAAATGATTGCTCCTTCTCCAGAATTACTTCGCTGCTGTGGCTCAATGTTACAACAGTTTGATTTGTTATTTCTTATTCCTCCTCCTCCACCCAATTCCCGATGAATGATCTTATTACTTTTGTCCCCAAGGCCTGTGATCCCTTCAAGCTATTTTTAAAAACCATCTTATTTTGTTGCTTCTTTCCCCAGTAGGATTGTCCTTATTTTCTGATCATTTTAATATCTCTCTCCCTGTTAAACATCGTGCATCACATTTAACATGCTCCCAAATGCTTCACATGGTGCTGGGTTTATTTGCCTTATCTCCATTACTTCTGGTCATAAAGATGCTTGGTGTCACTTCCTTGGCATTTTTTCCTTTTTGATATTAATTTATGCATGGCCTTTTAGCCGGTGAAGGCCATTCATTTCCACAGCCCATGCAATGAAAGTGTTCTTGGTAAGCCCTTGCACATCATTTGAAGCTGTGGAAGTTTCCAACAGGGATTCAGCTTAAGCTTCAGGCATTTTTTTAAGAGATTAAAAAATGTCATGAAAATAATGAGCAGTTTTTTAAAAAGACATCTTAATCCTCTTCAAAACACCCTAGTTTTGAAGCCTCCTAGTCAGACCTTTGGAGCATCTTGTATAGGATTCTCCATTCGCACTTCAGCAAACCTCTTTCGTTATTTTATTATAATCTTGTTAAAACAGTTACCATTTTCTCCCAACATTTCAGGAGCACTAATGTAATCCAAATATATTTTTATGACCCATAAAATTGAATTGTTCTGATAATCTGGGGGATGGTTTGCCCACATGCACAGGTGTGTTTTCATGGAATTAGTCAATCTCCTTTATGTGTGGTCTTGATGAAACTCAGATACTATACTTCCCACGTATCATCTCATTTAATCTTCTTACTAATCTAAGGGACAAGAACTCTTTTCATCCCTGTCTTAAAGATGAGGAAAATAAAAGTTGCTAAAGTCACACTGCCAAGAGGTGATCTCCTTGAGCCCCAGTTGTTCAACCCCCACTTCTTTTATGACTTCTTCCTTAATTTTCCACTTACATAAAATTTTAAAGACCTGTAGATGTCCCTATATTGATTCAAGCAGCCCATTTCACTCAGGTCAGAATAAGTACATAAGCATGCTTTACTCAAATGTAAGGATTTTGAGTACACATATGTATTGTATTAACTAATATTAACGATTTTGGATTAGACAAGCTTGCAAAGTTCTGTAGATGGACATCAGAGGCCAAGAGTCTTGATTCAATTTTAAAAAACCAGTCCATCTAAAAAATGTGATATATACGCCAACAAAATTTTATTTAGCCACAAAAGGATGAAATTCTATCATTTGCAGCAACATGGATGGAACCGGAGAACATTCTATTATGTAAAATAGGCCAGACTGAGAAAGACAAATACCACATATTCTCGCTCATTTATGGAAGCTGAAAAAGTTGATCCCATAGGGCTAGAGAGGAGAACAGAGATTACTAGCAGCTAGGAAGTGTGGTGAGGATAGTGAAAGGGTGAATAATGGGTATTGAAACACAGGGGTGGACAAGTTCCAAGATTATATTACACAATAGAGCAACTATAGTCTACAATAATTAATTACACATTTCAAAATAACTACAGGAAGGGAGTTTGAAGACTCCCAATATATAGGAATGTTAATATTTGAGGAGATGGAAATGCTAATTACCTCAATTCAGTCATTATACATTATATACATGTATTGAATTATAATACGGTCACTTCTAAGCAAGTACAAATATTATATGTCAATTTAAAAAATTTAAAGATCAACCAATCAAAAACTCCTTGCCTGATAAAGTTAGCTCTCTTTAGCCTGTTTCTCCCTCATCCATCCTGAATCTTAACCTATGCAGTTTAGTTTTCTTCTCAACACTAAGCTACTGTAACTAACCTAAGGTCCCATAATAGTCATGAGATCATCTTCTCAGGGCATCCTCTACTTTATGTTTCCTAAAAAAGAGAGTCTTATTTCTTTGTCTATGATTATCAGTATGGGAATATGATTGTGTTCATAACCTTACCACTAACCCCTCCCATGAGCTCATGTTGTCTTACCTTGAGCCTACAGAAAATCATATTATCTACTATCTTTTAGGCTCAAAACACATGTTGTGCCCTCTTTTTTTTAAATGAATACTCGGTATTCTGACCAGTTTTTGGTCTCAAGCATTTTCAAACTCATGCGTGAAATTCAAATTTGTTCCAGTTAATTCCAGATGGGAAGGAAGTAGAAATTATTTTATATACTCTTATAGGTATGTCAGGCTTTGTCAGGAGAAACTGTGTGAGTAAGTGTTGCTGTAGTTCTACTGTTATTAGAGGTGTCCATACAATCCTGTTGTGATTAAGGGTTTACCTAAGTGCAATTAAAAACTCTTGTGCACTGCTGTGTAGTAAAATGGCACTTGAACTTTACTCCAGGCAAAAATTGACGTATGAGCTCCACACCAACCCAGAAGAGGGACTGACGCATCAAAAGTGATGCAGTCTGATCACTGTTAGTACACCATGCTTAATAGAAGCAATAAACATACAAATGAAGCGATGGGATTAGATTACCAAGCATCCTATGAAAGGTCTAGGCAGTCCATGTTATGTCACAGGATGAGCTGTAAGAAGCAACTATACAGACTAAGTATCCCAGGGGATCAGCTCTGGAAGGCAGCTGGGAAAATTAGTTGCCAGACCACAACAGATGATTGGGAGAGCAAGTGATAAACTTGAAGAAAACTCAATTTGAGAAAATTCAAATTTGAGCAGTTGTGTAGGATTAATGCACTGAGACTCAATTCAGAGTGATAAAGGTATTAACTTCTTATTACACATATGCATGCTTTAATTCACCATGGTGGATTACCTTTTCTTACTGATATTTTTATTTTTTCATGTTTTGTAATAATAATCCTTCAGTTACTATTCTGAATGCGAGAGGCAAACTCAGATTACTAAGATGTAAATGAATTTTTATGATCCAGTTATAAAAGGTTAGATCTACCTAAGTAATAACCAGAAATCATACAGCCTTTTATATTGGACTGATTTGTCCTCTGTGGCCCTTTCTTTCTTTTCTTTCTTTCTTCTTTTTCTTTGCATCTGACTTTTAAGAGCAGACCTGCAGATGGAATTTATTTCATTTTTCACAATCTATGCACATTTTTCAAAACATGATGGCTGAATCACCTTTGTCAGAAATATTTTAGGAATTTGATAATAGAGTCGCTAGAAATTATTGTGAATAATGTAACTTCTATTCCGTAGAACATAGTGTAGCATCTTCTGGGGTCCAAGAAAGACATGTAAATAAAGGAAGGAATTGATGGAACCATCTCTGTCTCAGAATTGAGCTAAGTCCTTTACGAGTTGCACCTGATTGGTGCTTTGGGGCATCCTTCCAAAGAGGCTCACTCCAGTTCAGAGAAGGCATCAGCATACCTTACTTTCCTAGAATCATTGACAGGGCCCCAAAGACATATTGTAAAAACTAAAAACCATCTGGAAGAGCTGATGAGTTGCCATTGTATAGGTTTATATGTGATGGTAGACCAAAACCAAACCAACAAACAACCAAAAAAGCAGCGACGTACTCTATTTTGGCATTAGTGTTACACAACAATGAGAGTGAAAAGGTGACTAAGCACCCAAAGGCAGCTAGAGAAGAATATCAAACAACCTGCATAAGTGAGTATCTAAATCAGGTGTATTCACCATAAATCGACATCACTCCTAACAAGTTTTTCATAGCAAACTGTGCTGATATTATAATAACATGCATTGGATGCTGCAGTAACATGAGTTCAGATTAGTGAAGTTGCCTCACTTTCAAAAGCAGACAATTTCTCATTGCTTCTTCCTAAGCCTGTATATGCTGTGATTTTTGCTGACCGTTCCACAAACTTCATGGGCAACCCTTTTATTAGATACCAGAGTTGCCCCATGGGCTTTGGAAGAAAAATTACCCATACTCAGCCTCCACAGTATCATTCATCAACTCTATGGACAGTCACAAGAGCAGTTAGTGAAGGAACAGAAAGGAACATCTCCTGAGTGACTTAGAATGGATCTGAATGTTTAGTGCCAGTATGTGACCTACTAGGAGTCAGTCAAGCATTGTTGAACAATGCAATGTTAGAGATTTTGAAAGACATCAAAAAGGTAAAGTTTGTCATCTTTGTCCTGAAGGAACGGTAAAATCGGAAGGCAGTTTTACAAAATCACAAGTAGCTTGTATTATGGAAAGGAGACATTGCACTGGCAGACAGACCCAGTTTTATATATATATAATGTGAACAATAATATTACCTGCTCTTACAGTTGTTATAGGGTTTAATGGGATGACAGATTTGTGATAGAATGAAATAATTTTTTATGTGATGAAAAGTGTTTTTTAAGGGCACCTTCTATAGTTCTAAAGCAGGCAAATTCAATCTTTGTTGGGTGATTCAGGAGAATGAATAATGAGAAAGTAAACTAGCTTTTTGGAGAAAAGGGAAGAGCTAAAGACCTCATGTAGGAGCTGGAGAGGAGGATAATTCCAGAAACAGAAATAATGGAGCTGCAAGCTGGAAAGACTGAATGGGGAAAGGACAGACAGAGATGAGGCAGCCAGCAGTGGAAGAAGCTAAAAAGCAGATGCTTAATGGTAATTTTAAATTGAGTCTTTGCTGTATATAACCTTTCCCTCCATTTTCCAGCATAATCTTAAGTAGAATTGAATATTTTTGGGGGAAGATGTAACCAAGTTTTGAATTCTGCTTTGAATTGACATGGTGAGAATCAAGGCTGCCATAGGCAGTCAGTTTTATCAGTCACACAGATAAGGTGCTTAGTTATTAATCTGCTTAACTAATAACAGTAAATGGTATGCAGCTTCCTATTGATAGTTATTCAGAAGAAGGAAGTAATCAATATGTGCTGGAGTAACAAAATAAAAAAAAACATTTTGAAATAGTAGGCCTTATGTTTGTCTTAAAAGATGGACAAAACTTTTAAGAAAGAAAGAGGGAAAAGGGCTTTCCAAGTGGAACTTTTGTGTGGGCAAAGATGTTGAACTAAGAGTATATTTGGTGCTTCCAGGGAATTCAAAGGCAGGTTTGTAACAGAAGATGCTCCTTAAGAAATACTAAAATTATGTCCATATAAGTTAGATTCACATTAAGAAGGATTTTGAAAGTCAAAGAGTTTGTGCTTGAGAGAATAAGTAGGCAGAATCTGCAGGAAGTGTTTGAGAAAGAACATACAATAATGGAGATTTTGTTTTAAAAAC
The DNA here is from genome assembly GCA_004027875.1 of Aplodontia rufa. Taxonomy (NCBI): domain Eukaryota; kingdom Metazoa; phylum Chordata; class Mammalia; order Rodentia; family Aplodontiidae; genus Aplodontia; species Aplodontia rufa. The sequence continues at coordinate 13,134 of PVKS010011093.1, forward strand.
AGTAGTCAGTTTGTGAAAATGGCTTGGACTGGAAAGAGAAGAAACTAAAGACAAAAGAAAAGAAAGCACTGCACAACAAGGTAGAGCATGAAAGACTAGTGAAAGCAGTGTTTAAATGACAACCTATGGGGAAAAATGGTCTGGGTTTCTCATGCAAATGGAAAACAGACCAGTAGAATAGAGGAAGGATACCAGGGACAGGGAGGAGGGGAGGTACTAAGGAATGACATTGACCAAACTGTATTATTATACTCTGTGCATGTATGAATATGTGACAATGAATTCCACCATTATATACAACTATAATATGCCAATAAAAATATGGGGGGGGAAGAGATAGAATTGGCATATTATAGAGATACAGTTTCATCAATGCTTATACCAGCTCAATTTACTATAGCTAAATTATGGAACCAACCCAGATGCCTCTCACTTGACAAGTGGATTCAGAAACTTTGGTACATTGTATACAATGGAATACTACTAAGCTATTAGAGAAAACGATGTTAAGGTATTTGCAACTAAATGGATGGAGATGGAAAAAATTATGCTAAGTTAAATATCCCAATTTCAGAGACTCAAGGGCCGAATGTTTTCTCTCATTTGTGGAATCTAGAATACAATCAGAAGCAGTATGATAGATGGCTAAGCTAATAATAACCTCAGCATATATAAAATTTTACATGAACAGGGGGAACCTTACCTAGGATGCTGGGAGATGTAGGGAGGGGGGCAGAGTGGGGGGAGGGAAGAGGAAGGATATCAAGGAGGCTGGAAGGAGGGAGTATGGGGGAATTAACTCAGTGCGGAATTTTCAACTTTCATGAGAAGTCCAATTAACATGGGGCTTAAGTAAGGGTAAACATGGAGGAACCCATGTTACATGGGGAACTCAAGGTGGGGAACCACGGAATGGCATCAGCCTTGACTTGCTCTATCATTGTACGTTTGTTTTTGATTGTATGACAATGATTCCCTCCTAATTGTAAGACCATCTTTAATGAATTAAAAAAAAATGGTGGGGGAAGAAAAGAAATAGCAACCTAAAAAAAATGGTGTTATAATAGGAAGAGGACAGGTGACCAGGAAATATGACTAAGTGGACAAAGATATGAATGAGTTTCAGTGAGATGTTCAAATGTAAGAGTCATGAGATCAGTTGGATGTAGCTGGAGCAAAGCTTGAAAAGTTAGGGTTGTTTGATGCTGACTGAAGCCATGGTTTGCATAATAAAGAACACTAGCTTAGACCCCTGAAATTTTAAGAAGTTCATTGAGGAGCTGAGAGTAAACAGAAAATATAAATTGACCATGGACAGTCAAGACATAGAGGGTTACATATATCAAGACAGATAGTGCCACCATTCAGTAATTCAGACCCAAACCCGGGAATCATGTGGAATTTCTCTCCTCCTTCCTCACCCTGCACTCAACCCACATCCAGTCTTGAAGAATCCACCTTTTCATGTGGAACCTATTCTCCTTCCTCTGCAGCTACCACTCAGCCCAACTCACCAACATCTCTTACCAGGACCACAATGAGAGGCCTGTAAGTGTTCTGTTTCCTATTGTCCTCCACAAACTTAAAAATCTGAGAAATCCATTTGAAGCATAAGTTACATTATGCTATTATCCTGCTCTGAATCCTCCAGTGGCTTCTTCTCATTCTCAGAATAAAGTTCAAACCTAAATGACCTCAACCCGATGTCTTTTGTGGTCTCAACTCCACTACTCATTCCTTCTTCAGTCTGCTGTAGCTATGGTGACCTTACCCTTGGCTTCCAACACCCTAAGAGATATTCAATAAATAAAAAACTTAGAATGTATATTACAGTAGGTACTTTAAGTTCTGTGAACACAAGTAAGGAGAGAAACATCAGCCTAAGCCTTTTCTTTGGTTGTCACCACTGCCTGGACTCCACTACCCACTCCATCCCCCACCGTCAACCCCACGTGTGTCTTTTCATCACTTGCTTTTCTATCTTTTATTCTGTATGTTGTCATTGTCTTAGATTTTGGGGATCCAGCAGGGGAAGGAAAAGCAGACAATACTACCTGTTTTTGGGGAGCTCCTGTTCCATGGGGGACTAGACAAGAGATAACATGAGTAAGCAAAATATGTTGCGTGATAGATAATAGCAAACGCTGAGGAGAAAATGGAGCAAGGAAGGGCACAGGAAGCATCTATGTTGGATGAGGCAGATGCTGCAATCGTAGGCACAGTGGTCAAGGATGGCTCCATAGAGGGGAGGCGTGAGGAAAGTCCAGAGAGAGCTTGGGAGTCCCCTGCAGCACACAACGGGTCAGAGACCCAGAGCCTGGGAGAGAGCATGTGGCTTGGAGGTGGGAGGCTTGGGGGTGGGCAGGAACTTCTGTTACTCTCATACCTATATTATTTTTCTTCACCAAGTTTACATTGCCTGATATTGTATTGCATATCTGTATTTTATTTATTTAATGTTTTTCTCCCTCGTTAAAACATAAGCTCCACAAAGTCCGAACCTTGAATTCTTCCCCCTAGTGTTATCTGACCCACATCTGGGTCCTCAATTTTATTAATAAATTAGTGAGTGAAGGAGAGGGGTCTGGAACATAATGCTAAGCATGGAAAAGTTAAAGCAGAAATACATGTCCTTGGCTGGTGGTCCTCATGAGTCCCTGATGATAATATGGACTTGGGTGGAGGGAGAAGGGCAAAGGAATAGAAGGAAAGAAGATGGATAAAGTGATATCCAGTTTTGAAGTTTTCTTAACAGCAGTTAAGTAAAAAAGGTGTCACACAGCTCCTAAGTTGCGTTGTTCTTCGACATCTTATTTATGATTTATTTATCTTCTTACATAGATATTTTATAAAATGAAGCATGTGGCATTATCCTGATCCATTGAGTCCCTTAGAGAACTGACAAATCCCACCCTGCTCATTGTTAATGTAATCGTAACTAATGCGTCTTAAATCTCATGTTAAGACTTAACTATAATCTCATTTACTATGTGGGAGGTGTTATCTGTTCCATAATTTAGATAAAAATCTTAGTAAAAAGATATCCCCAAATACAGTGTGAACCACAACTAAGCCTGAGCAACTGAAGAGCATTTCTCTAATGAGATGCATTGATGCCTGTGAAAGAGCTTTGTAAGAAAGGTAAAACACACAAATAACATCTTTTCAAAGACAACTGTATGCCTCATCTCACCTTGAAAGTATCCAGATCCTTAACACTGACTACACTGTAATAAAGGTCCGAATCTTACAGAAACAGACATTTGTCCTGTTGGTACAGTAGGCAGTGAATTCATCAAAAATTGTTTTAAACATCTCTATATTTTCAATCTAAAGAATAAAGAAAATGCAGAAAAGCAAAAGAAATCTCTGCTGTGGTAAAGATGGTAAACCTCTGTATGCATAACGTCTTTGGGTTGGGAACAGATATTGTTCTGGATGGAAACAGCTCTAACAAGGCAGAGTTCAAAGTAGAGAAGTAAACAACAGAATGCAAAAATAATTAATTACATGAGACTGTGTTAATAATGCTGACAACAAATGTTCTATGCTGGGAGTAGTAATATATATCTTTTTAACCTTGAATACTTGCATCTTGTTCAAATCAGAAGAAAAAGTCACCAAAGAAAACTTAATACATTGTGAATAAGATCTCATGGATTATAACTGTGTGATTATAGCTAAAAGCATGAAGTAGTTCTTCTCGTAAGCTTTTCTTGCCAGGCATGGTGGTGCATGCCTGTAACCCCAGCAGCTTGGGAGACTGAAGCAGGAGGATTGCAAATTCAAGGCCAGCCTCAGCAACTGAGGAAGGCTCTAAGCAACTTAATGAGACCATGTCTCAAAATAAAAAATAAAAAGGGATGGACATGTAATTTAATGGTAAAGTGCCTTTGAGTTTTAAACCCTGGCACCAAAAAACAAACAAAAAACTCATAAGCTTTTCTTGTGGTTGCTGTTAACTGTTGTGGAAAATAGTCTATACTGCTTTAAACCAATCAAAAAGGATTTAGTTCAAATTTGGAGACACTTTAAATTTTAGTTATATCAGAAGTAAGGCACATGCATTTGAAAGTCACATTCAAGATTTTTGCAAAATTAATCTTTAAAAATATGCATTTTGATTACTTCCTGGAGCATGCACTTATTTGCATTGTAAGTATGAAAGTATTTAGAAATGGACTGCAGTAACCTAAAAGCAGTTTTATTTATTTTTCCCTACCTGGGAGGCTTTTCTTTCTGTATGGGTGAAATAGAAAATGGGAATGATGGACAGCTACATGGCAACTTCGTTGCTAGGCTACAAGTGCGCCCATTTAACCTGCTTCCTCAGAGCAGTTTCCAGAGTGCTCTTTGTTTCCCGGGACAGGAATAAAGGTAGGTTGGCATCCTCTCGGGCCATGTTTGTTTGGCAGGTTAGAGGGGCTTTACAGGTGAAGGGTACATATGCAATGAATAAGCTCCAAAAAAACAAAAAAGCCTGACAGCTCTGCATTTTGCCCCAGGTAACAGAGGTGGGGACACAGCAGTGTCTCAGTATGATTCAGGAGTCTTCAGACCAAGGAGCAGACAGAAGCTTTTGTCTTTCACCATTTTTTAAAAAATCTGCCTGTATTTCTACCTTCTCACAGATTTACAAATTGCATAAAGGACGAATTCTGGGTCTCTTCCCCTGAAGGACCTACAAATTTTCTCTCTCTGTATCTGTCTGTCTGTCTGCCCCCCACCTCTCTTTCTCCCCCATCTCCATCTCTGTCTCTCTGTCTCATCTAAAGAACGCAAGTACTATAAGTTGGTTTTATGTGAGCCTTGTAAATGGGTCTTACAGCATTCCCACAGTGACTGCAGATGTGACTTATGAGTGACGTGCCCTACATTCCAGCTGTGCTCCCACCCATTCTCCACTGTCCTCATCACACTGCATATCCCCTCACCCCAGGTCCCACCAGCCCTCCTGCATTCAACACATTAAGATTTCCAGGCATCTTCCTAGAGATTCTGTTGGAAGATGAGAGGGCATATTCCCATATTCCAGGTGAGCTCTCCATCCACACCCACTTGTACTTACCCATCATGCTTTGGGATCCCAACCTCCCCAAAGTTTTCTTGCCACTGGTGCTGAGCTCCTGCACTGTGTCTGCTTTGCAGCAACTCGGAGTGAGATGAGGCTCCTCAGAAGGATGGACGAGGCTTTCTGAGTTCTCCTGGTGAATCAAATAATTGAGTCATTTGTGGGAGACATTGTTATATCCAGATAAAGTAACAGTTTGTAAAACATCTATACAGAGTTGGCAGAAATGTGAAAATCTTTTGTAAAGAAATGGAAGCAGTAAACATGACGTTGGAAATGTGGTCATCCCTGCCCAGCTATCGTTCTCCACCACATGTACCATCCTCTCCTTTCAAAACCTGCGCGCAACTTTACTGTGGTAGCTTTACAATATTTTTTCTTTTTTTTTTTTTCTGACGTGAGCGCTGCTCTTCAAAGTATTTTCTCAACCCTGTAATATGTTCTGTGTTTTTGTACAATTTTAAATAAAGTACTTGCCTTTCAGATTTCAGATGAAAGCAACACTGATATTTCATTGAAACAAGAACAAAAGGAAATTCCTCTCATCAATGAAGGTAAAAAAAATCATTTCATAGAGTAGCTATCATATTTGAACCATTTTCAATATGGCTTATGTGACAGCCTGAGATACAATATGAAGTTTGTCAGCAATTTGGATTTTGAAAAATTAAATTTGTTCTATCTAAAATAGGAAGAGAGAGAAAGAGTAAACTGATAGCCTCACCTGTTTCAGTGAGGCAGAGACACCTCCTGGCTGAGAACAGTATCCCCCAAACTGTCACCCTGAAATGCCCAAATGTGTCACTCTCTATATTGAATTTTATTTAGAATTTTAGCAAGGATTCATTATTATGGCTATAATTATCAGAAAAGCCTAAAGTTGCCCTTGTGATATTTAACCCAGACTTAATCTCCCTGCATAAAAAAATATGGAAACAAATTGAAATTGGAGTATTTTAGTTTTTTAATGTTCATTCATTATTATTATTACTATAATTCTTTTATTAGTATTATACTACTATTATGCCTTTCTCTCTTTTATTTTCATATTGTGTCATTGGGCACAAACAACTAGTGCATTATTTTCATTGTCATTGTCTTTATTCTGAAATAAATTTTAAATCCCTTCTTAGTCTGCTAGTGAGTCTTGGTTCAGTTCGTTGGCTTAATCCTTCCAGGCCTTTTTTGTGTGTGATCCATTCCATCATTTTGTGGTCACTGTGGTGGTAACTTTTCCTTCCTGCACACTCTGTTGCTTGGGTAACCTAATCAGCCCTTTGTGGATGTTTCAAACCATTACTGTGCCTTCAAGTGTGGTCCTGCTGCATTTCCAGATTGTAATGGAAAAGTTGTTACTATAATTTTGATCCTGAAATTAATATTTAATTTGAAATACCCATCCTGGGTTTGGCAGGAACAAACTGTGAAATATTTTCAAATGATTGTAATTTGTGGATTAATTGGCTGTTGAGTTAAAATTTTACTTTGTATGCGAGTCCAGCAAGTACTGCCAACAGTGCCCACCCTGTGCCTGGAAAGCCTCTGGCCAGGCATTCTCTTTTATGTTTTCCTTAAAGAACTTGGCTGATCCTCAGCATTCATACACCCTCTAAAACTTCCCTTCTTGCTGTCCTGTTCTCCTTGGCCTTCAACATCTCTAACTTATTAACAGAACAAGATATCTGGGTGTTTACAACACAGACCTAAGAGAGAGATGGAAGGAGGACAGATTGACTCATTGCTTATACTGTCTTCAAGACTCAGCCTATCCAAGGAAGCTAGGGGTTTCTACTTACCAAGGGACTAGGACAGGTCATGAGCCTGAGGTCCCTTGCATGAGAAGACTGACTCCATAACTCTGGGTCTCTTTCTGCTTTCAAGTTTACATGAACCCGTAATGAGAGAGAATAGGTTAGTAGAGGGCAGGCAAGTGTTGTTTCAGCAGAAGTTGGGAAGAGTAGGGAGTATGAACAGTCGTGATCAGTCATCCATACACTCATAATAAGCAACAATAGGGGCTGGAGCGGTGGCTCATTGGCAAGCACGAGGACCCGGGTTCAAACCCCAGCACCACGTACACAACTAAGTGTTAGAGCAACTAAGGCCATGTGAAAAACTGAATAAAGTTGTTTCTCTCTTTCTCTGTCTCTCTCACTGTCCCTCTCTCTTAAAAAAAAACAATAAAAAACACAAAAACAACCTGAGTTACAGAGGCTCTTGAATTATATATACTTATATACACTTTATTAAAATTATTGTTACCTTGAGAATGTATTATAAATTGTCTTAAAATTGGTACAGTTTACAGGTGAATGTTTGAATCAGAACTAAGTCCTATAGTTAATGGACTGCCAGCATTCCTTTGGTTCAGTTTTGTGGGTGATCTTCAAAATCTGTCTTCATTTTATCTCTGTTCTTTTGAAGAAAAACAGGAGCTGTGTGCTGATACTCCAGCAATAAAAAGAAACACTTCATTTTCTGACTGGGACAGGTGAGTGTACTGTAATTATACAAATTCCAAGTAGGTGCAGTTATACTGTTGAAAAGTAATCATCCATGTTTAAATACAAGAAGACAGAAAATATTAGCAACAAAGGCAATAAAGAATGGAACCAAATTTTACAACATAGACAAAAAACAATGCAAATTCACCTTTTCCCCAAACCTTTTCATTTCCTTTGTGAGGATTCAGGAACAATGAAATGGAGCAGGCTTATCCAAGCAAGTAACCAGCTTTGGTTAGTGATGTACTCAAAGCCCTGAATTGTCACACACACATGAGGGGTGACTAGGAAATCATGAACTGATTTTTTTTTCTGTGCGCTGGATTGACTTCTGCCAAACATACATGCATTATAACCATTGCATCCTAGGATTTTCTTACATGAGAATTTTAGCACTCCAAATCAACTGGATATTTTAGATACCCAGTGGAATTAAAAGAATGCTTTTAAGGAAAGGAGTCTTAACCTCTACTACAAATTTATCTAAGTGGCTTCCCAGGCATTCAGACTCAGTTTCTCTGAATTCAGATCCTGTGCTCTTTACATAACAGCACACTGAATAGGGCAAGAAAAGACAGAAGACTTTTCATTTTCCTGTACTTGGTAACAGAGTGGTTAGTTCCTCCAACGCAGAAGTCCTGAATTACTCTTCCACTCAAATTTTCCATAGCCTTTATAGTCTTATCACTTTTTGGTGAAGTATAGACTCATTAGTATGGCACAGACCCTCCCCCTTTATTCCTTATACTCCCCACCTAGGTTCCTGGAAGTTCCAAATTGTAGTTTATTTTGTCCCATTCATTCATCTCTTTGTCTACGCTACTCCCTTTATTGCATGCCCTCTGCAACTTCTATAGCATCCCCCTTACCCATTCATTCAGGTCTCAGCTCAAGTGTTCTCTTCTTAGGTGCCACCCTGACTCTCCCAGGAAAACTCCAGTGCTCACTGAGTCACTGCTGCAAAGATCAAGTTGCATCATAGGTCCTTCAATTTCAATAATTATTTGTTATATACCTGCTAGGTTTTGACACATAAAGATGAGCAGCAATTCACTGCCAGATGGAATTGTCTGGTTAAATACCTGTCTTTGCATGGCGCACACCCTCCTGAAAGACAGTGGTCATATCTTGTCTTCTTTGTAACTCTACACCCCTGAGATGTATTCCCTGCTAAGAGAAACCTGCCCGTGGTAACAAGTCACATTCCCACTATGAAGTCATCCTGTGCTGTGATTTTCAAAGCACTTCTTACTCTTTTAAATGATCTGATTTACTCATTTATTTATTTTACCACTTGTCATTCTAGCTTGCTCGTTTCCTCTATCTTCCACTAGAAGCTAACTCACTCCAAGAAAGCTCTGTCTTGTTTGCACTTGGATCCTTGCATCCAAAATGACACCAGACTCATAATTGGCATTCAATATTGTTGATTGAATAAATAATATCCTCCCCCCAACACACACAGTGCTGTTGCTAGGCCTTTCCATGGACCATGCTTGAATTTAAAATTATTTATTAAAATTTGAAGATTATAGATACAAAAACATAATTGTGCATGTATTATTTTCATATATCACTTTTAGATATTTATGAAGCTTTGGGGTTTTATTTTCATTATTGACTCAAATACAATATGAATGTTAGAACTACAACCCAACTAAAGCAATATTAATGGAAAAAATTTATCAAATACATTACTAATGATAGTGATAGTCAAGATGATCATAATAGTCATTAGTTTCTATTTGTCAAGTATTTACTAATACTAAGCATTGAAATAGAGTCTTTGTATATCCATTTAATCTGCAACACAACTCTGCAAGACAGATCCTACCTGTATTTGACAGAAGAAAAAACAGGTTGAGAGAGAAATCCTTTGTGCTCTGGGATCGTGTATTTTACCTTCTACTCTCAAGAACAGCATGCATTTATGGCATCCTTAAAAGAAAGACTTAATAAAATTTTAGCCTAAAAGAAATTATGATTAATGAACAGTTAGACATTGTGTAAGTATTCTTTAGCCATTAAGGATTCATTTATATAATGTTCTTAATCTTTAAAAAATCAGCTGAAGTTAGACAGTGTAATTAATGCTAAAGAACTGCTCACAGTAGAAGCATTTTCCATTTGATATAAACTTTTGTCCAGTTTCTAAAAGGTCCTCCCCACATAAACATAGAAACCTCCCTGGGGTTGTGATCTTAATTTACGGATGTCATCTGGAAAGGATTACAGAAATGATCTTATTACTTGACAGATACAGCTCTGCATGTTCTGACCTCTGCCCATCTTCACTTCTCATATTTTACCACCTTGGCCTCTGGAATTTTTGGGTCCCACCCTCCTAAAATCTTTGGTTTCAGAACACGCTACACTATTTTGTGCATCCTCACTGTGATGTATTTTCCATTTTAAAGTCAGGTGTCCTTTTACAATTTGTATCTTATCTTCCTGCTGTCATGCTGGAAACCTTCCCCTGCTAGTTAGTGCCCTCTGCTTGGAAGAAACTCAGTTCTCTCCCAAGGCCACTGAGCACCAACCTCTCTCTTGCCTCAACTCTCTCCCTCTGCTTCCTGCTTGCTCCATCTAGCAGCTTAGACTTCTCATTCTTCCTTGAACAGCCCTGGAGCTTTCTACCCCAGAATCATTACACTTTGCCTGGATCACTCTTCCTCCAGATCTTTGCTAAATGTTTCTCTTAACTACCTCTACTCTTTATTTTTTCTGTTTTGTTTTATGTCTGTGCATTTCTCCTGGTCTAAACTAGAATTTACATTGAAGAAGAAACAAGTGTTATATGACTTCTGTTGTTAAGAATAAATTATCACCAATGCTGTTTAATTGTGTCTATTCCCAAAACTATGACACAGTGTATGACAGGAATAAATGGTGATTAGTTTAACTAAGAATTTATTTTATGTAACAACTACATATGTGGAAGTTTATGCCCTTGCTTTTATTTGTTGTGTATTAGGACTTCATTTGTTGTATGCCAATGTTTCTGAAGTTATTAGTATCTAATTTATTTCCTACTTTGGAAATATGACCCTCAGCTTGTCGTGTGTGCCAATGGAGAATTTAATTCCAAATTCTGGACACAAACCCAGAGCTTCTGCCAGTGGAAGTTGTAAAGTTTCATCCTCACTGACATCTTCTCAAAACACAGTTGTCAAGGAAACAGCAAGAAAACTGATGTTCAATTTAAGGTAAAGTTAGCTACTAGTATTTTCCCACTTGCTGTGTTCAACGTCCAAAGCAGCAACAACTGTTTTTTATTTTTCCTGAGTAGTCATGTTATTGAGCAAATTCCGTGGAGTGACTTTGTGATCTGTCTTCTGACTATACTGAATTCAATATATGCCAGGTTAACTGACCCTTGAATTAGAAGTACAGTCTCTGCCTGTTGTTATGTGGTCCAGCAATATGGTGATGTTGGTCCTCTTTTGAATGCAATAAAATTTCTTACTGAATTTGTTTGTTACTTTTTTCCCTCACCAAAAAAATGAAGAAGAAGAAGAAAATCTCATGATTTGTGCTTGGCCTTTTTTTTTTTTCTTTTTTTGAGAGGGACAGTGAGAGAGAGAGAGAGAGATAATCAATTTTATTCAGTTTTTCATGTGCTGGGGTTCAAACCCACATCCTAGCTCATGTCAGGCAAGTGCTGTAACCACTGAGCCACCACTCCAGCCCCTGTGCTCAGCTTTTAAAAATATCTAATTTTGTAATTTTAGATATTTATTGAGAGAGATGGAGATGGAGCTTTATCTTTTTGGTCAGTGTAGAATGTTGACAGGTATATGCATGATTATTGAGGAGAAGAGATGTTTGGATCTCTTTTCTCAAAGGATGGAAACAGGGAGGAGTAAAAAAGCCCAGGATCTGGAGATTTTCCAAACAGAGACTGATGATAGAAGGGGGCTTTCTGACCAAGCCCAAGACGTCTGTGTACAGAAAAATGCTCTAAAATAGGTATCATGGGAAGATGGGCATGGGTGCGGTGGTGCCCCTGAGTTAGCATACCCAGTGATCTGCTTGGGTTCACAGACTGTGAGGGACCTCTACACATAGGCTCTGGTCCAAGAGCAGTGCAGTTTGCCCTCACTGAAGTAGTATTTCCCTTCGGATAGAACTTTGATTTTCTTATCAGTGACTCATAGAATCCCCCTGAAGGTGAGAGTTCTCAAAGAGTAGAAAAGGGAAGGAAAACAGACAGGTAGAGGTCGGGTCTGCATGGAAGGGCCACAGCCTCTACTAGGACTCAGGATTTGGTGATGTGTGTGAAAGGAGACCACTGACCACTGTGGGCACAAACTCCATTCTGCAGCTTCCCAGGGCTTTATGGAAGTCTCTGTGGTCATATTCAGGGCTGTGGGGCCCTATTTACAGGGACATAGGCCCACCTGCTATCCACAAGGATCCATGCCTAACACTATTCCTGCTCCAGCAGGCAGGATGCACTCTGGGTTTATGTAAGAAGACAAGGAATTGATGGACCAATGAAGCCAGAGTATTATTACATTCCTCATCACCAGATTCTGAACACCAGAGTTGCCTGGGCTGGCCAGCTTACACTAGCCTGGAAATGAGGAGGAGGAGATACCTTAGCATTGTTCAGGTGTCATGAGGTTGTAAAAGGCCGCTTGCCCAATGATCTGGAATGATGTCAGTATTGTACTGCTGGGTCCCTCAGTAGAATACCTGAAGAATGGGAATCTCCAACTAGTTTCTTACCCTCTGTCAGTACTTTTCCCAAAAGTATAAAAGTTCCCATGTTTCTCAATTGGGTAGCCTTAGATTTAAATACTGTTAAATAACTATTTCTAAGATTTGGGCATATCCATTGGTCACTAAGACATGGTAGTATACAACAAATTATGTTTCTATATATAGATATGAATGCATACCTATGCATACATATAAGTGGGCTAGAGTGGTGGCTAAGCTATTACAGCACAAACTCCAGGACCAAGCATAACCATGCAGTGTCGGAGCAACAAAAGCCACATGAAAAACCAAATAAAATTGATTCTTTCTTTCTCTCTCTCTCACCGTCCCTCTCTCTTTAAAAAAAATTGTGAATTTACACACATACACTTGTGTGTGTGAATTTCATTTAAAATATGAGTATGACGATGACCATATATCCAATGATTGAGCCATCACTGTAAGTAAACCAGGCTTTCTCCCTCACTCCCAAGGACATTTCACATTAGTATTAGAGAGAGAGACAGAGAATGCGTGCACATAAGAGAGAGAGAGAGAGGGAGAGAGAGAACACACAGGCACATGTCATAAACCCTTTTATGTTAGTCAAAATTAAATGGATAAAGTGAGAAATGTTGAAATGTCTCAAATCATCCCTGCCTCTTATACTGAGGCTTTCTTGATGATAATAATAAGCACCATTTTTGAGACTTTTGTTTATTTTAGGCATTCACTCAAGTACTTTATGAATTAATTCCTTAGTCTGACAGACTTATAAGGTTGGTATTATATTTTTTCCTTTTCTTAAAAAAAAGAGAAGGAAAAAGAGAGAGAGAGAGAAAGAATCAATTTTAGTTTTTCATGTGGTTTTCATTGCTCCAACACTTTGTTGTATACCTGGTACTGGAGTTTGAACCTGTGTCCTTGAGCATGCCAGGCAAGCACTGTAGTGCTGAGCCACCTCTCTAGCCCCGCTTTTTGTTTTTTTAATGGATGAGGAAAGTGAAGCTTAGAGAAACTAAGTAGCACATTGAAAGTCACACAGATAATTCCATCCTATGCTCTTAGACCCAGAGATGTCTTACTCTACTCTGCATACCATGAGACCCAGAGAGACCTGATCGTGTTGCCTCAGTTTGAATGCTGTTACTTAACTTTTCTTTGATAATTGGATAAACTTTCTTTTTCAAATTATTTCCTTTTTTCACTTAGTTAATTTTTATTTTTCATACATTATTAATGATTTGCACATGATCAAAAGGTGATAATTCGATTCCATGTACTAGCTTTAGCAAACATCCCGTTTTATCATTAGATGTGGATACAACATTAAAATTTCCCAGAAATGTCCCTGATTTCTCTGGTCTTCTGCCTGATGAACTTCTAGGCCCCTTCTTATTGCTTAGAATCGTCACACTGCCATCACTCTGGCACTCTGAAAGCCATATGCACTAGTACATCATCTCTTTTCAGTACCAACTTAAAGTTCCTATGTTGATTGTTTTATTCAAAACATTCTGAGAGATGAAAAAGAGTGTGCAGAATACAGACTTTAACTGGGGCAAAATGAGCTCCTCATTTTGTCCATTTTCTGTTTTGCCTTTAGGAACATGCAGTATTCTTTTCTTTCTGCATTTCAGCACTGAAAACATATTTCCTATTTTATTTTTCTGGTTTTTTTTGGGGGGGGTACCAGGGATTAAACTCTTTTGCTTGACTTTTAATTTGTATTGATTTGTTCTTTATGTAATTGGTAAAAATATAATAACCTTGTTTGGCTTATTATTGTATGTATGAACTTGATAATGTGTTCTTCATTTATTTCAACTCTTTTAAACACAAACATGCTTTGTGTTATCTTAAATATTAAAAATACCAAAAATTAATTTTAAAAAGAAAGCCATGTCTTAAGGTTGCTGCCATTTGTTAAAGCAAAAGAAAAGACCACAAAAATATGCTAACAACTGGATCTGTCAGACACCATTGCTGAATCCCTGACTTTAGAAAGTGGAATCAAATGATTTCCATTTCATCCTGGTCTTTCACTTGGGTTGACAAAAAAAGTCTCAGTCAACCTCTGGTAGGAGGCTTGCTCTTTTAGCACCAAGCTGATTAGCTCGATTATATGACTGTGGAATGAAAGGGAAATGGCCTTTAGCAAGAACTTTTCAAAGCTGGGTCATCTTTTATGAGACCGTGCCGACTGCTAATGTTGTATCCCCTCACTATGAAAACTTTTAATTCAAACTTGATAATATAGGTAGAGAGTCAACAGAAATTCAATATATATTCAAATATACAGAAATTGAACTGAGTTGGGCTCCATCGCCAATAGCTCTGGAAGAGTTCTTCAGGATATTTAATTCTTGAGTTCTTGAGGAGAGAGACAACGTTAAACAGATAAGTTCTTGATCTTATTATCAAGTCTGGGGATAAAATCATGAGTAAGTGCTTCAGGGGAAGGACTATTCCTACATCTTTATTGCAACAGCAGCATTTGATTCAGGAGTCCCTTAAAATGGACAGCATCTCCTTAATCCAGTGGATTATGGAGTGGACACTGATTTATTCCTGTAGTTGTACACTGCATGCCTCTGACCCACCTCCTTGAAGAGCCCTTCATGGACTATAGGATCACTATGTCTGTCCTAAAGGAAGCCTGAAGTATGAGGGTAGAAAGAGGTTTGATAGGATATACACCGCAGAACAAAGAAAGCAACACACGAATTACAGACAGGCTCATACCAGTAACTGAAGAAGTTTATGAGGATCTCTTAAACATCTACAGTGAGATCTCATTTTGTGATTTTTAGTATCTTAAACTTTTTAAAAACAATATTATCAAATACTTTTCCTGAATTAATTTGGCAGGAGAAGGAAAAGGCTTTTGTGTTTGTATTTAGAAAATGAAAGTCTTGGATCGGCTGTCTTTCTCTCTAGTCGCTCTCGTGGGACAGAATCCCCAGAGAAAAAGCTACTTAGCAGCAACTCTATTTAGAAGAAAGAAAAGATGAAACACTGGAAAGTCCTAGAGAGAGAGAGAGAGAGAAGGATGGTACAGGGAACCTGCGTGGGCCTGATGGGGTGTGTCCTTAACAGTCAGGAAACCAGAGAGCTTCAAAATAGGAATCTCTCCTTCATCAAATCATTGTCATAAAGGTGACATGAAATTATGTACACAAGATAGCAGTCGTTGGCACATTTCTAGAACTGCATAAAGAGTAGTCAGATCTGACCCTGGTGGCTCAGATATTTTACCATAGGAAGATACTCAGGTTCCCCATGTAGAGTGCAGATGACCTAGAATACTTCCTGCTCATCCCCACCCCGACATTTGTCTAAACCCTACCCTTCCTTCAGAGTTCCCCTAATGTGAATAAAGGCTTCCAATATCAGTCAGAGCCTCCAAATACACGAGTTAAAGCTCCCCAATGAGTCGGGGCCCCCCTCAGTGCTGCGATGCTGACACTCATCTCTTGCAACCCTCCCTACGTCCTTATGGAGTAGCCTGCTTCCTTGGCGCTCCACACTGTGTTGACCAGTGCAGGAAAAAGTATTGGGATCCTGGCCTGGAGGGCATGAGGTGGGGCTCTGTAAGGCTGCACAGAGCAAAGGCTGGTTAATAGTTTCACGATGAATTATCTGTGGAATTGATGAGTTCCAGAAAACAAAAGCAGCAGTGATTTCAGTAAAAGCTTTACATGAAGTGGTGTTTGATTTTAAAATTGCATCTCTCACCTACCCATTTATGGAAATAATAGTACACATGTGAGACACATTTTTCAGACTGTAGACAGCATTTAGGGTAGATTAAGTAGAGTCACCACAGATGAGAATAATCCAGAATTTATCCAGAAGTTTCTCTCTCCCCAACCTACCCATTCACCCTCTCCCAAATACCAGCACCATATATTTATCTAAGAGTATTTCTTGCATAATTGCTGAAATTGCTCTAAATTTAAGTAGCAGAAAGTCTTATCACCATAGAAAGGACCCATATTCAGAAGTGGTTTCAGCCCTGTGGTGGGGAAGGAGGCTGGATCTGGATAGAAGTGGGTGTGGACTGTGTGGAAGACATCTCACCCCTTCTGCCCCTCCAAACCAGTCACAAGGCCCATGGGTACCCTTTCCCAGGAAGGCCGGCTGAAGCTTTCTTTCTAGCTTTCTTCTCATTTCAGACCCCTGAAAGCCCATTTTCATCCCATCCCTACCCATTCATCTTCTTACAGTCAGGAAAATAGTTCTGTGGGGTATAAGTATTATATGTGATACTTAGGCAATGCTGAAACATTTTGATTTAAATCTCCTTGAAACTATAAATGTAAATAAAATACTAGGAATATGTTATAAGAAGGAGCTATCTTGTCTTTGATGTGCCATATTATTTTACAACTAAAAAGACTCTGTAAATCCTTTAGATAATATGCATGAGGATCTTGGAGCTCATCAACATGAAAACACTATACACTTTTAAGATGTGATGGTTATAGAATTTTAGATTTCATATTCTCCCAGGAATGAAATATGTGTCATTTAAGTGATTAATCACAGAGTAGTTGTCATATTAGTAGGGTGGGTGCCACCGCTTTTTGGCTAAATGAAGCACCTGTTGCAGAAATGGCCACCTGTTTTGAAAGAGCAGAATCCACATATCATTTCTAAGAGTAGTCACAAAGACCCTAATGAAAGGACTTTTTCTCAAGAATTATGCTCTTTGACTTCCTTGGGGAAAAAAATCAATAATCTTGGAGCTGCCTATTTTCCTCCGGGAAGTTTACACTGCTGAATTCTCTGCAGAAAGGAATACTCAAGCAGGTGCAGGGTTTTCCCTGACTGGTTGGTGATGAATTGCTAGGCATTTTGAGCTTTTGGTTTTTTTCAAATTTCTTTCCATTTCCATTTTCTATTTTTTCCTTTTCTTTTTCTTTCTTTCTTTTTTATCTTTATTTCAGTAGTTTTTTATTTTAAAGTATAGATTTGCGTAAGGTTGCTCAAAAATAAAAAAAATTAATAAAAAAAGTATAGATTTGCATACAGTTTTAATATATGGATTTAGTGCAGAAATAAAACTCTACCCTTCACTGAGTTTCATCCAGCTGGAATGTCTTTCAAAACTCATCAGGATGTCAATGTTGACACAGTGAAGACTCAAAACATTTCCAGCAGTGCAAGGGTACCTTCTGTTACCCTTTTATAGCCACATTCAGGTTCCTCTCCCCAGTCCATGCTTCTTGAGGAACTTTGATGCCAACAGTAACAAAATACTCGGGAGGAGAACTGGCGTAGCTGAGCAGTAGAGTGCTTGCCCTGGCATGCAAGAGGATCTGGTTTGATCCTTAGCACCATATACATAACTAAGTAGAGAAAAAAAAAGATAGAAAAGTAAAAGATAACCCTCCCTCTCTAATATATGTATATATATTTGGGAAGAATTAATGTTCATCTTTGCTAGATATATTTAATATCCAGGGGACAAAACAGATTTGGCAGATGAGCACTGCCTCTCTTGTCCTGGTGTATTACCATTTCTGTTCTGCTTACATTCCTAGAGAGATCCTTCTGTATTTTTTTCCTGAGTACCAGCTACCATCAGAATTTGACTGCATATCTGTAGAAGAACCCAGAACAAGTTCTGAGGTAAGCTGGCTTTTAAGAACTCTGAAGGATGACAGAATAGCTTGGGTTTAACCTTCAGGAAACAAAAATGTAAAATGTTACCAGTAAGAGGACCTCGAATAGCTTAATTAAATGAAGATGGGATCTCTATACTAACTATGTTTCAGAATCAAAGGTGTCTGTGAAATCTCATGGGTAGAATCTGGTGGGAAAGATTTTATAGACAGAACAGTCAGTTGCAGAGATGAAAAGAATTGGACATGGTGGCTGACATCCCTCTGCCTAACCCCAAATAGTTTCTGATCCATCATTGCCCTTCCTGAGTAGCCCTTAAGAGGAGCAGAGCAGAGGTCTGGGTAGGTTAACACGTGAGGAGCCAAGAGCACTCATCTTATTAGAATCACTGAAACATCACTGCAGGGACGAACACAGTTGTATTCACCAAGTCTTTCTCAGGGATGGCAGCATGTATAATTGGAAGGAAAACTTGGGTTAGTCACCTGGGGCACAAAGGGGCAGCCTCAGTGGCCCTGCTGCAGTAACATCTTAGTAGTTCCATGCAGCTTACCCCTGCATGGCTGAGGGGCTGGCTGAGGTGGGTTGGGGGACAGGGGAGCTGCTCCAGGCTGCAGGGGAGTGCAGGAGGCCCCTTCTGCACCTTCACACCCAGTGTCACTGGTGGAACTGACAGACACATAAGGAAAGGCACTCAGTGAAAAGAACACACATTATTAATCAGGCAGAGGAGCCACAGGCCTTAACTGAACCTGGGTGAAATTCCTGAGTTTCTAAAGTACAGTCTTATTTCCGCTCTGTTACTCTCTCCCCTTGCCTCATCCTAGCCATGGAGCTTCTGGCTCCTTTACTTGACTGGGCCTCCTCAGGGGCCCCTGAGTGTTTGGCTGACAGGTGCCTACTCACTTATCTGACCTCACTTCCCGGAAGCTCTGGACCAGCCCCGCTTTCTTCTCCCTGGAGCACTCTCTGCCTGGCTTCCCTCATCACACACTCCTCACATTCTTGCTTTCCTCCCTCCTGTCTTATGGCGACTCTACTTAGTTTCTTAGAATGTTGTTGTGTCTGAGGTGCCTTCCTGAACAGCTTTCTTCCATCAAATGCGTTTCTAGATGGCCTCATCCAGACTCTTGAATTCACGCTAACCCATGTGCCAGTGACTCCCACGCTGTTTCTCTGGCACTCTCTTTCAAAAAATCCAGACTCCAGCTGCCTTCTAGATGTCTCTTTTTCAATATGTATTATTTTACCTTTTAATTTTCCTTCAATTTCATTCTTTGTCACACATTTTAAACCAGGTTGTTTTCGTTGATGTATAATGACTTAACCCATTTTTGTTTTTATTTTTGTTTTGAATGAAGTGAGGTATAATTTAGTTAATTAATTTAATTGGATCCAGGCTAAAAAGATCCGAAGTACCAATGTTGGCCAGTTCTAGGCTTTTTTATACTCGATACTTGCATGTTATAACTCTATTACAGACAGCTCATTCTCCAAACTTAATATCCTGTTCTATTGTCATTTATGAAAACAGCTGGACCAATGCCCAGAGCAGACAAACAAAACGCTAAAAATATTTTTCAACCAGGTAAGCTTCCTTTCAATGTAGTCATTCATATTCTAAATGTCCCTATGTTCCAAGGAGAAATAATATAAATGTCCAAATGTTGAGTTTGGAAGGAAATCAAATTTGCATTTATGTATCAAGACTTAGATTAATGTGTAGAATGTCAAATGCCATAAAGCAACATCTTTTTGAATTTTAAAATACAAATGTTTCCACTACATAAAGCTTATGAAGCACTTGGAGTAGGATCCTATTTTGAGCAAGAAACAGGACATTCTCGTTGTTTAATAAATATAATCAATCAATAAATGGGCAAAAGAAGTAAATACTTCTCAAGAGAAGAAATACAGTTAGCCAACAAATACATGAAAAAAATGTTCAGCATCCCCAGATTTCATTTTACTATGGTCTGAATGGCAATCATCAAAAACACAAATAATAATAAATGCTGATGAGGATGTGAGGGAAAAGATATTCTCAAACGTTGTTGGTGGGACTTCAAATCAGAAGTCTGAAAAGCAGTGTAGAGATTTTTAAAAAACTAGGAATGGAACGACCATGTGACCCACCTGTCCCACTCTTTAGGTGTTTATCCTAAAGGACTAAAATCCGCATGCTATTGTGGTACAGCCACACCAATGTTTATAGCAGCACAGTTCACAATAGGCAGTTTATAGATCCAGGTGCCCATTAACAAATGGATGGATAGAGAATGTGATATATGCGCGCACGCACACACACACACACACACAACGGAGTTTTACTAACTATAAAGAAGAATAAAATCATGGTATTTGCTGGTAAATGGATGAAAATAAAGAACATCCTGCTAAGTAAAAATGAGGCAGACTCAGAAAGTCAAGGGTCAAATGTGTTCTCTCATATGTGAAAGCTAGAGTAAGTGGAAAAAAAGTGTGTGAGTATGGGGAAAAAAAACCTATGAAATATATTCATTGAATCCTTCTAAAACTAAATAGCAAATTGTTTATACAGCAAAGTTTTAAAATATTTGATATCTGGGTTTCTTTTTAGTATCTTATACATAGTGTCTAAGATTATGATTTTTCCATTATAAAGGTAATTAATGATAAGATGAAGAAAAAATTTATCCATCATCCCAAACCATTTAAGTTTACTGATATTAATATTTTTTAGTACTTTATTACAACCTTTTTGTCTTTTTGTAGATTTTATAAAAACAGTAGGTAGTTTTTAAAAGATTTCCTGGGGCAAGAAAGACTTCGTGATGTCCTTCAGTTCTGTTATAGAAATAGCCCACAAATCCATATGCCCTCAATTCCCTTATTTCATACTGTGGGGAACAGGGACTCCAAGATGTGAACTCTGTCAGGCTCACAGGGACGATTCAAAGCAGAACTGTGATATCCTTCACCTCATTCAGACAACTCCCCAGTGCCACAGAGCCTGGAACTTTTCGTGGCACCAGGATCAATATTGAAATGTTAGATCTTTGTTGACATTTTACCTGTTTTCTCAAACCTGTGCACTGGCTCAATCACTAGCACATACACTAGTGTCATCATTCTTCCATGTGCTGGAACACCACCATAACAGCATCCATGCCTACAAAGACCAGACGGTGAAGGGCAGCCCTGGAGGACGGCAGAGCGCGGCTGTACGCAGAGCGCCTCAGCTCTTCTAGGGAACCTTGTATACTTGAACATTCTCGCTTGATGGGAAAAAGAGTCATGAATTCCCAAAAGACATATGACTAGTAAGACTTGAAACGAAAACTAGAACCCAAACCAGATTCTTTTCTACAAAGGTGGTATCACAGTGGGTTCAGGTTTTGAAGTATGCCCCGATTTAACAGCGCTGTTGGTCTGTCTGTGCCTGTGATGTTTCTGAGTGTGGGGGACACTGTGCTGAGCCACTGGAAATGAAAAGGAGATGGTGCTTGGCTTCTCGTTATGGTTTGATACGAAAGTAAATTTGTTTTGTGAATAATGTTCTGTTAACATTTGTTTAAAAAAAGAAATTTGTAATTTAACTATATAAAAACTGTTATTTTAGTAAAACCTGGTGGTGATAAATTTTAGGTACAATAAATGTGAGGAAAATTAATAAAAGTTCCTAGTTACTTTAAATCCATTTATAGTAATATGCATTTTTACATTCAGAAATCTAAATATACACATTCAAAACAACTAGAAAAAATATATAGCTTATAAGAACTGACATTTCCAAGAAAGGAGTCAGTCAAAACCAAGAGCAAAATTACCAATTATACTAAGCTGATTTATACAAAATATTTATTAAGTAAACATCAAAAAGTGAACACATGGCCCTCTCTCATATGGTTATTTTTAAAAATCTAGTATTGCTACTCTAAAGAATAAAAGTGTAAAAATCTCTTTATGACTTCTTATAACAGCATAAACATCGCTTCATTTCATTCCTTCAGCTCTTCTCCTCTAACATTTACCTTTAGTTCCTATAGCAACTTCTTTGTTGGATCAAATTAATAAAGGTCTGAAAATAAGGCTTATATGAGAGGCCACTGGTTATTGATGTTGAGATTTTTAGCCTTATAAAAGAAAACTTGTGTTTATTGTTAAAACTGGATGGCATGTGATATATGGCATGCCAGTCTTCCACATGTACTGTAGTTCATTAAGCAAGGCTTACACATCAGGTTATTCTGTTACTTAAAAGTATTAGCAATGACCTCCTCTTAAAAAGAAAACCAGATAAAATCTGTTAGTACAAAAAAAAAAGTAAACATTTTCAGTTTGAAGACTGTCTTGTAAATGCTTTTTTATGTAGAATAAAGATAAAGTTTACTTTCAATATATTTTTGATCCTGCTTTACACTAATATTATTTTAATTCGCTAATATAAACTTGTGTTTGATTGAGCCAGATGCTATAGTAGGCCATTGCTATACGTTAAAAAAATTTCACCCTTACAGCTTTGGGAGGTAGGTTGCCACTCTCTCCATTTTAGCAGTGAACAAATGGAGATTTGGAAAGATAATATCCCATTGTCATGGTGCAAATAAGTATCAGATTTGGGATTTCAACCTAGATTTGTACCACTTCAAAACTCTTTCCTTTATACCACTTTTTCCCATCTTATTCTTATCCAGACTTTAATGCTTGATCCTTGTGGTAGATTTTGCATGCCTTACTTTCAATAAGTATGTTACAGCTTAGAGTATTGATGCAGAAGAATTGACTTTAACTTACTGGAGACCTTGGCATGGCAACATGGATGTATATATGGTGGAGAAACTCAAAGTGCAGTCTTCAGTGTGATGTGTGGTATGCAGGGAATTGTTTGTTCCAAATTAAAGTCTGGCAATCGGCCTGAAGGGCTGTCAAGTCCAGAGTCTTCCCTCAGGTTTTCATTCACTGATTAGGGGACTTGATTTATATACTTACACTATAAAACTTAGAAATTGATTAAGAATTAGACTGTCCAACATTCAAGTGTATCCAAGCTTATGTATTCCTTTCCATATCTATTTGCAAATGATATTTTTCCTATATCTACACAATCAATCATTAATGGAGGTTGTTGGGTCTTGGGAGGTCAGAGTGAATAAGATAATTATTTATTCAGGGTCAACAATGTTAGCATTTATGATAACTAGAATCTTCTCTTGTTCTTAGGACAAGTGGGATTCAAAGGATCCAAGTAAGATAAACAGTCAAGAGACCAAGAGTTCCTATAGAAACTAAAATACAGAACAACTGAAATCACAAAACTGTGTGGTCTTAAGGACTTTTTAAATGATCAGTGGCTTTAGGTGAATGGTTATAAAAACCATACAAAACATTTCTTAAAATCCATGTGGAGGTCAAATCTATACAACTTGCTTTATGATGTGTACTTCCAATAAAGAGGGCTACATCAAAATAAATATGAGAACTCCATATAATTCACTTTGCCCCAACCATATGAGTAGTGTTTTAACTACTGTTACAGTGGTAGGTATTTCATGACAGCAGTGGTGGCCCTGCCCACATGACCCAAAACACCATCTCTTAGTCTTTCTTCTCACAAGCCATTTGCTCCATCCAGAATCAGTATCTCAGTATTGCTCCAACCTATGTATACCGACCTACCTCTTTCTGCCTGCTGCCCCCAAATTACATTTACCCACACATCCAGCTCACAGTGGGTGTCTTGAAGATCCTCTATATAGAATATTTTCTGCAATAATATTTCCTTCCTTAGTCTTTTCATCTGAAATCAATCTTGATCTCTCTATACTATAAAACAACCTAAAAACTTAATTTATAATTAAAGTTTCTGCTCTGTTATAATATTTTCTTGTGTTTCATTTTCTCCTCAACTAGATTATAAAGTTCTTGAAGTTAGTAATCCTGTCTTATAAAACTTTGTATCCTAGCAGCATTCAGTAGGTACCTTTGAATACACCTGGATCTTAATAGTTGTGGGTTGAATCTAAGTTGATTATTTCTGCCATAATGTCTTCCTGTAACACACTTGCATGCACATTCCCTTTTGTGCAGTTCAAAATCTACAGATAGCATGGTCCTTCCTTATTTCATAAAACCTTGTCAGGATTCTGGAGCTGCAAAGTTCCTAGAGCTGGACTTTCTGAGTTCAAGATAAAAAAAAATCAGTTGAATATTCTTATTTTCAAATCCTAATTCTGTTCTGAATTAATGCGGGTTTGCAAAGAATTCCATTTTTGATTCATTACAGATACCTCTACAAGGTTTGCAAAAATTCCATTTTTGATCCATTACAGATACCTCCACAAGAGTGAGTTTAACCAGCAGAACTAAGCTCAACTCATTACAATTCTCTTTTCACCTTAATTCAAATGTTAATACAACTTGATATTATTTTACATTGAGCTTGAAAAGATGCCAAAATTGTTAGCTTTTAGGGACACTTCATAGAGTGGTTAGCCTGAGAAAAGAAGAAGAAATCAGGAAACTAGATTGTAGTGTTTGGAAGAAATACAGTTTGCTGATTGTAAAAGGGTGGGTGAAGTGAGACTATGACTTTGAATATAGTATGCTATATGAATGTTCTTGGTGTCACTTTGTATTAACAATGTTGGAGTTT
The DNA here is from genome assembly GCA_004027875.1 of Aplodontia rufa. Taxonomy (NCBI): domain Eukaryota; kingdom Metazoa; phylum Chordata; class Mammalia; order Rodentia; family Aplodontiidae; genus Aplodontia; species Aplodontia rufa. The sequence continues at coordinate 37,678 of PVKS010011093.1, forward strand.
ATTTCTGTTTTTTTTTCTGTTTACTTTTAATTTTGAAATACTATTTTAAGATATATAGGTAGACCTTGATTCATAGGAAGTAGCAAAAATAGTACAGAGATTCCATGTACCCGTCACCTGGTTTCCTCCAGTGCTCACGTTTTGCATGATAGTACAGTATCGAAATCAATAATTTGAAATCAGCAGCACATGTGTGTGCATAGTTCTTTGTCATTTTAGCAAATTTATAGATTTGGATAACCACCACTGAAGTCAGGATCCAGAATTCTTATCACCATAAATCTCTTTTGTGTTGTCCCTTTATGGTCAGTCTCACCGCCCACCCCAAACATCTCCAGCTTCTGGCAGTCACTCATGTTTTCTCGATTCCCATCATTTCTCCATTTCAGGAAGGTTATAGAAGTGGAATCATACAAAGTGTATCTTTTTACAGTTGCTTTTATTCATTCAGCATCATTCAGATTCATTCAAACGTGCCAATGACATGTTCCTTTGTACGGTTGATCAGCAATACAGCTGTTTCCCAAAAATTGATACTTTTAACATTTTGTATTTTTCTTTTATTTTATATGTTTGGGTTTATTTTGTTGATGTTATTTCTATTAAAAATGGAGGTAACTATGGTTTACAATCAAAGGCATAGCATACTGTTACTTTATATGCATTTTATGATTGTAAAACTACACAACTCTTAATAAAAAAAATGGAAAAAACCCAGTCTCTAGTGATTCCCCCAAAAAATTAATAATAATTAATTCTTGGCTACTGCTATTCAGGATGAAAAAAGCTTTAACATTCTTGAGTTCTGAAAACTAAGAACTACAAATGCAGGTGACATATGAACCCTTTGTGACCCTTCCCTCCTGAGTTGAATCATTTACCATCCTTGACCTTCAGGCCAGGGCAGAGGTCAACCCTGGGTTTGCCTGAAGCCTCCACAGGAAGCTTTTGAGAAACCCCCAAGAGGATGTGGTTATTGCCTTAAGTTGTAAGTTATCAACTTCTGTAGGGTGAATTAGAGGTTCAAAAGTGGACTCCTTATAACAATAATGTATCTCTCACACACACACATGCATGCACACACACACACACACACAGCCTGTGTTTCCCAACATGGAGTGCTGTTTTGGTCTCTGCTGTCACACACTCCTCTCCACTAATAGTGTGTGAAAAGTGCACACAGCCAAGATAAGTTGCTGTGTAACTCCAGGTCAAGTACTCTAAATCAGGACTTCAGTGCTCTTTAATTTAATGGGGACTTTTGCCCTCCTATCAACTCTAATAATATCCAAGGCTTACCTATGGATATGATTCCCTTTATTCCATAAAATATGATGTTTCCACACTTGTACTATCTTTGCTGTCAATTAGAAAGTTCTTGAGGGCATAGAGTACCTTATATATCTATCACCTATAATGAATGCCTTGAATTTACAAAGTTCTAATGTTTATTAGAATTATAGATATGTAAGGTTTTATTTGTTTAAATGACTTTATAGAAAGAAGAGAAACTAATGAGAGCAATGTGTGCCTAACAGTGACACTTTGGGAAATGCTTGGGAAGGGTCTGTGTTAATGTATAAGACAGATGATGACAAAGGGGCAAGGTAGGGCCCAGGAGATGAATGAGGCTACCTTGCTATTTTCCTTGAAAATCAGTCAATTTAGAACACAGAAATCTCCTTTTAGGAAACATTAAGATGTTTATCAAAATGGGATTTGCCCTGTATCTCTTTTCTCAGAATCTCCCCTAGTTTTCTTATGGTGTTAATAAAAGCAATGAGTGTAACGCTAAAATTGAAGCATTTGCCCTCTCCCTTACCTATCCTGCTTCATGAAGCACTAGGCACAACATGCAATCTTGGAAAAGAGCCAAGACCCTTGAATGAATGGGGGGCATGATGCCCATGCTCTTCACATCAGGATAAAGAAACCACAGGGAAGGCTGGAGCAGTGGCTGGGCATGTTACGGTGCTTCCTGGAATGTGCAAATAAACGTGTTCAAATCCCAGCACCACGTACACAATTAAATGTTGTAGCAACAGAGGCCACATGAAAGACTAAATAAAATTGATTCTGTCTGTCTGTCTTTCTCTCTCACTGTCATTCTCTCTAAAAAAATAAAGAATCCACAGAGAGTAAGGAAACAGAATTCCTTATTCTGTAGCTCCTATGCTTTACAGACACTTCAGACTTGAGTCATAAATATCACATCATCTTCAAGAAGGCTAAAGTGTTGGCCATCTGTCATTGCATAAGAGCTGCTGGTCCTGCAGAGAGTGAGCCACAAGCAACTGCTACCTCTGTGCATTGAGTGATTTTACATCACTGGTGGGAGAACAGATTCAACATTCACGGGGTTCTCATTTCCAAAGCAAAGGTCTCTCATCTACTTTGATGTACCTCTCTAGTCCTTATAAGTACTGTAATATAGCACATATTAATTACCTCCTCCTCCTCTCTCTTCCATCAGAGAGCTAGTTCTTTTTTATTCTTTTTTATTAAGGAGTTATTGTACAATCATAAATGCATATAAAGTAACAATATGATATGCATTTGTTCCTAAACCAGATTTACATCCATATCACCCACACCCCAGTCTCTTGATTCTTCTATATTTCTTCCCTACAAGCAATATACATGCTTAGATTGTAAATTTTCCAGAATTAAATGGTTGCAAAAGTATTATTTGGATTCTGGGGGTGGGTAAAGAATATGCTAATTATTGATTGTCTCCCTAGATCCCTCCTATCCTCCCTTCTTTCCCCTCCCCTTTATCCTCCACAAATCTATGGTTCCACTAGATTATGTCTTGCTATGTCTAATACATGAGTTTGACAACCTTTCACCCAAGCCTGGGTTTTAGAGAGCTAGTTCTTTAGGGGTATTAACAATGTGGGCCACCTGTCACTCTTACATGTAGAGTTGAAACTTGATACATGTGGGCAGTGGGAATGTGAAATCACTCCATGATATTAGGGGGAATAATAATATTTTTAAATAAGACTGTTTAAAAAACATTCACAGATCCAAAATGTTTACATGCTCCAATATGAAAAGAAGATAAAGAGAAAACTGCAGTCTATCATCTATGATGCAAACAGAAGAGGAATTCTTAATGAAGTATCTCTGGGACACTGTGAACATAAAAGAAAAATTACTGAGGAAAAACTGAAGAATCTTCGTGAAAAATTGGCAGTGTTGTTGCAGAAACTTCAGCTGGTGAGTGATGAATTGTATTTGAGTCATAGAAATATGCTCTGTGGCTAATTGCCCTCCTAACATTGTCATTTGCTGACCTGGGATAAGTCACCTAACCCTGTCCTTGTGCCCCCTTAAAAAATATCAGAATCATAAATAAATGAACTTCAAAGGTATACCTAAGAACATTTTTTAAATTCCTTTTTTTTCTTAAAAATCAGAATTTTTCATGTTGTTAGTAGAAGATAATCACCTTTGAGTCTCCTCAATAGTATGTGTCCAGTAGGAAATTTTTTTACAACTTTGTCAGTAAGCACAATATTTTAATTTATTTTTATCCTCATACATAAATAAGCCCTCCTAATCTCAGAGGAGAGATTGGAGAGGTCAGGAAACATCATGGAAATATGAATTACTGTCATTTTACTTTGTATATTTTAATGCATAAAGAATTGAGCTTCCATGATAGATGGAACTAATGAGGAAGGGCTCATCTTCTGTGACAGCACATGGAAATGCTGGGTACAGAAAAAATTAAAATGTATTAGCCCAGGTTGAGCAGTGTTTCTGTAGGTTCTAAAAATAAACTGAAAAATACAAGTCAGAGTAGTGAGCTCAGGGAACATGTGGCACTCTGTCCTCAGATATGCCCCCCCCCCCATGGCTGGGACAGGACACAGAATCTTCCAGGGTTTGCAGGGTGACAGAGCAGGAACTGGATCATCTACAGAAAGCCTGGAGGATGGATGGGGATGGCCTTGCCCATGAATCGGGTGAAGGAGAGGCAACGAGACTATTCACACACTTGTATAGAATGTGATGAACATGGACTCCCAAGCCAGACTGCCTGGGTTTCAGTCCTATCTGTGAACATTTCAACGTGAAAGTTTATTTTCCCTTCAAAATATATGCATCTTTTGGTTTACATGAAATTGCTCTTATAGCAAGTACAAAATGAAATGCAGAAAATGCTTCTGTCTAGTATTCAGTAAATTGCCAAAAGAAAGTCACCTCCCCTTCAGGAGGCAACAATTCAAATGCTACATTATTAAAATAAAAATGGATGATTAATGTTAACTGTTTCCACATTACAGCAACTATATTTGTGCTTCTATCAACACTACCACTTCAGCCAATTCTTCAAGTTATTATTGGTGTGAGAGTGGAATTTAGTGGAGCTCCCTGTGGTTCTTGTGGCCATAAATGTTTTCACATGTAAATGATTTTACAAATAAACAGTCCAATATGGAACTTGGGCATGGCAGAGTTTCAGTAACAATTTTTATTTCGACAACAGTGAACAGTAGAAAGACTAAAGAAATTCTGTATCGTAGAAACTGAATGCCACTTAATGACAATCAGAAACATTCTTAAAAGTTATTAGCTCTCATAACAGAAAATCTATGTTTGGCTAAGAAAAAACTGAAAGAATAATAATTTACTAAATTAAAAAAAATTTACCTTTAATACCTAACCTCTGGGTTTTCCCAGACTATCCAAGGTAATTCTATTAATTTGCTTTATTCACAAAGTTTGATAGCAGTATGGGGGACTTCAGCCAGCAGAAAATGAAACTTTTTACCTTGTATCAGAGGAAGGATACTCAAAAAGAAGCAGGGTGCAGTTGTGCATGCCTGTAATCCCAGTAGATCTGGAGGCTGAAGCAGGAGGAGCCCAAGTTCAAAGCCAGCCTCAGCAACTCAGTGAGGCCCTAAGCAACTTAAAGAGACCCTGTATCAAAATAAAAAATAAAAAGGGTTTTGAGTGGGGCTCAGTGGTTCAGTTCCCCTGGGTTCAATCCTTCCTAACCAAAAAAAAAAAAAAAAAAAAAAAGAAAGAAAGAAAAGAAAAGATACTGAAAGAGTTCTGACTCAAATATATTATTCTCATTCCATCACATGAAGGGTTCCATTTTTTCTTCTCTGACTGCTGAAGCAACTTCAGTAGAATAAGTAGAACAGAGCAGAGAACTGAGTTGAGATGGGCCCAAAGCAGATGGAGTGTCATAGACATGTGAAGAAACTGAGCATCGAGTCAATATAAGGTCCTGGGGGAGGAGGTTCCATGTGCCAAGCAGAGACAAATAGCCAGAGCAGTAGGCTGTGCCTAACAGGCTGAGACCTTCCAGTGTAAGAAAGGGTCACAGGGCACTCTTCATGGTCATTACATTTGGAAATCTAGGTAGACATCAATATCATGGCAACCCTTCTATCGGAGGAGGACCTCAGTCACAACCCTAGAACCCTTGCTGGAGAACTGAGCTAATCTAGGGCAGAAGGAATAAAGCTGAAACATATTTAATGGAATCAGGGAAGGGAAGGAGAGATTAGAGTGAGGGGTTGCACACTTAGTGGGACCCAGGAGTTAAAGCTGAGTCCTCTCATCCATCTCTTCACTTGGAGAGCAGTTGACTCCCTGGTGGAGCCTGAAGGAGAGAGATTTATTTCAGTAAACAGAGAGCATATCCCGTGGATCTGTCCAGGGCTCAAGCAGCCCAGAGAAGGAGTCTGTGAAATTATACCCATGTGGAGCTAAGGGGATGAGAAAGGAAGGACAGAGAAGAGGGGACAGAGCCCGACAGCAAGGCATGGGATGTGAGAGGAGGTGATACAGTGGGAAGAGGAGAAACCAAAGTCAAATTTCTTTTACTTGTCTTTTTTTGCCTAAAAGTCTGATGATTCATGAATTTAAAAAATGGGAGATGAGAGCCTAAAACAGAAGGATGACTTGGGAAGGATGACAGGGGGGGTGGGGAGGGACAAGTGATACATAATTTTTAAAAAGAAGGAAAATACCAGTGGAACTGGCCTCCAGTAAATAAGAAAAAATGATCCACATTCCTGGCCCCTTGTGAGCACAAAATGAGATTAAATGAGAAAACACTTGGAAAGGTTAAAAGCATTATTCAAACACAGGGGGGATGTTGTTGCGGCATGATCATGGAGAAGGCTGTCAGGAGGCTGCCCGGAATGCAGGAGTGAGCTCTGCAGTTTCTTTTCCTGGTGTGAGTGTTGCTTCTCTCTTCCAGGGCGGTCCAGCAGGTGACCTGGAGCAGATTGACGCTTATTTAGAAGCTTTGCTGAAGGAAGATAATCTCCTTCTCAGAACCGTTAAACAAAATGATACAGGGCATGGTCTCCCTTTAGAGAACGATGGAATGATGTCTCAAAACTAAAAGTCGGAAAAGTTATTACCCTTTTCAAAAATGCTAATAAACAATTGGAAGATTTTTTTCATTCCTTTGTGGTGGTGTTGTAATTTGTTTTTTTTTTTTTTTTGGTCTTTTAACTCTAAACAAATTGTATGCGCTAGAGATGGGGACTGATTTGCAATTTATACATTTGCAAGTCCTACTTCCTATTTCTTCCTGTTTGTGTTCTTTCAGAAATAATTTTTAGAGTTCTATAATTCCCGTGCAAGCTACTAAGAAAAATGAAAATGTCACTTAAACTTAAATTTTGCTTTTATTTAAATAATTGTAAAACCTTGAAAGTAGTGGTTTTCAAAATCAATATGCAGAGGACTATAGAATCATGTTCTCTTGCAATATGTGCTGAAAAATGTAGCTTTTCTCTACTGCAACCAATGCTCAGTAAAGCAGAATGTATAAATCCTTCAAAAACCTTTGAGATAAAGTTCATACAATAACTTTATTATTTCATTATAGTAAAGTAATAAATCTCTTAAACATGTAAGAATTGTGCTTATATATTTACACACATATATGGAATTGCTTTTAACACTTTCCTTAATAACTGATTGCTCTGTTTGTTTGGAAATGTCTCCAACTTCCAACAAAAACAATGACACATTTCCCACTTAAGAATCATATAATCTTCATTTACTTATGCACATGGTACCAAGTGTCGAACATGTGAAATGTGATATTGTGAAAATTCTTCATCCATTTGTCTTTAGCCTCTTAATTATTCTTCCCAAGTAGCATGCTCTAACTAGTTTTCCTATTGAAATTCTTCATTGGTATATTATACCAATTACTTGTTAATCCATTCCAGTCAATGTATATAAAACCAGGTTGACCATTCTACAACTGAAAATATGGATGTAAGAGCATCCAAAGGATGCTACTGAATTTTCCCACTTAGAATATCTTCAAGAACATTTTATATCAGGATCAGTATATGTAATAATATATACATACTGAGAGGTAGTAAGATAAGCTTTCGCTATCTTTTTTTTTTTTTTTTGAGACTGCTCAGATTAGAACTTGAAACCTCTGGTTTCCTTTGAAAGCTACCATAGACATTTGTGCAGCTTAGAAAGAGGCCACTTTCCTCCCTGGAAGTCTTTTAAATTTGTTAGTAATAACAAATAAGTGGCCCATATTGTTTATTTTTATTTTTATTTTTGAACAACCATACAAATTTTTAACAAAATAATATAAAATGTGTATAGTTTCTGGATACTAGATTTACCCCAGGAGTGCCCTCCCCAATTGCCACCCGTATCCCTCCCTTCCCTTACCCACAATATCTCTAAAAAAGTATTAGGCTATATAACATTACATCTTATCGGGATTTAACACATGATAGTAAACCACCTTTCTGAATGGCCAGGGTCTAGTTCCAACCTCCACAGATGAGTGGAGACATTTGACCCTTAGTTCTCTGGGTTATGCTGATTTTACTCAGCATAATTTCTTCCACAGCCATCCATTTACCTTCAAAGGCTGCAATATCGTTTTTTCTAATTGCTGTGTAAAATTCCATGGTATATATGCACCACAGTTTTTGGATCCATTCATCCAGTGAGGGGCATCTGGGTTGTTTCCATAGTCTAGCAATAGTAAATTGAGCTGCTGTGAACATAGATATTGCTGTGTCACTGTAATGTACTGATTCTAAATCCCCTGGATATTATCTCATTCTGTGGAAGTACTCAAATTTACTTAACCATTCCCTTACCAATAGACATTTAGATTTTTTGTCCTTTTGGATTTACATGCACATAATAGTGAATAGTATTAATATGTTAATTCACACATGTGCAGTTTCATCTGTCCAGCCTCAATGTGAATCTTAGGATCAAAGATATGTAGATGTCATTATCAGTAGACATTGCCTAATAGAACTGCATAAAAATTGTATTCAGTAGCATGAGTTAAATCCAGATAAGATGTAATGCTTTACAATCTAATACTTTTTTTAGAGTTATAGTGGGAAGGGGAAGGGAGGGATAAGGGAGGGTAATTGGGGGAAGCACTCCTGGGGATAATTGCAATATCCATGATATATACACATTTTATATTATTTTGTTAAAATCTGGAAGGTTGTTCAAAAATTAAAAAAAAAATTTGTGTTCAGTACGCTTCCCTGTCATACATAGCACCTGTTTCCACACACTTTGAGCTACCTAGTGAACTGTCACACCCTTACCTTGCTTTGCTGATTAAATAGATAAAACATGGTATATTTATAGACTTCTTGTTTTAACACATATTCCTTACGAGTACAGTTGAGCTTATTTAAATGTCACTTGAATATTAAAATTTGGTCTTCATACATTTTTCTATTTGGTAGCAGGTATATTTCTTACTAATTTATAAGAACTCTTTTCATGCTAAGGAAATTATCTTTTTATATGATGTACATATATATATATATATATACACACATGCATAAAAATTTTCCTCATATTTTTAATTTATTAAATGTCTTTATGGTGTTTTGAGCCATATGGGATTTAAAAATATTTTTATTTAATATCAATTTATTTATGCCTTTGATAATCATATTTAGAGAGGAATTTTCCATGCTAAAATTATAAAATAATTTTACTTTATTATACTAACTTTAATAGTCATATTAATCAAACTTTGTTTCATCTAGAATTTATTCTTCCCCAACAGAGTGTGTTTGTTTCCATGTAACCACAGAATTGTCCCAGAATTATCAAGTGAATAATCAATCATTTCCCCACTAATCTGCAATACTGTCTTTATTGTATGTTAGATTTTTCTTTGTATTTGAGTCCACTTCTAAACAAAACAAAAAAGTTTTTGCTTTATTATTGATTGCTCTGTATTTTCTCATGCCAGAACCACATCATTTTGATAACACTGGTTAATAATTTTATTTTTCAGAATTTCTTGTATATGCTTTACTGTTAAAATCTCATTAAAACTTAGAATTTTTTTTTCAGTCGCTATCACCCTCTACATTTTATTTACATTTTCTTGGATTTGTGGCTGTGGTATAGAGTAATAAAGAGAAAATAGCCTTTATTTGAAATCAAGCCTTTCTAAACGCAAGATCAAAATATACATTTCTATATGTTCAAATCTTGGTGCCACAGAGTACCAGTTTAGCACATTTCTAGTTACATTTTTTGTAATTAATTAGAATTGTTCTTTGGCCCATCGTAAACAAGGCATTTCCCCATTCTCTTATGATTGGTTAGTGTTGTATATGGAACAATTCCTGATGTTTGGAAATGGATATTATATTCAGTGTAAGAATTTTCATAGTAGAGTTTTTTTTTCTGCATCAGCAAGTCATTTTATATATGTTTAATATATATAATTTATGTGAACAAACACATTTTTATATTTGAGGTCCTTGTGTTCTTCATTTATCCAAAGTTTTTCTTCTCAAGGGGTGTTCTTGCCCCTTTGAAAACTTTTACCTTCTTCTGCCATCCTCAGTATCGATTTTTCCTTTCATGTAAAAATTGTTGATGAATAAGAGCTAATGGTGGTAAGAAGCCAGTATTGTGAGCATCCTTCTGGCAGACATCTAGGAGTCTGAAGAGGAACACCCCTGGAGATTGCTGAGAGAATAGTCTTCATGGTGCCTAACTGGACCATCCACAGGGCTGACATGTCACTGTCTCCTCTTCATACTCCACATAAGAAACCTCATCTACCCTAATGGTTTTAAGTAATACTGTCACCTGCATGAGACATTCTAAGATGTGATCTCACAACTAATGTTTAACCTATTTCTGAAATAGAAATGTGCTACTGAAAGTCTACACTGGTATGTTTGAAACAAAATCATGTTCACTTTAACCACTGCTACTTCTATCAAGGCAGTTTATTTTGGGCCCAATGGCTCCAGTTCTAGGAGAACCTGGAATTTTAATTATGTAATCATATTACAGAGATTCATCTTTGGCCAGGAGATAGCAACCAAATTTTAGGATTAATAGGATTAAATTCCACCTGGGGAATCTGTTCCTAAGTATTGAGGACCAGGCAGGGTGAAATTTTTTTGTTATTGGACCGTGATTACACTTATTAGGGTCTTTGGCTCAGTTCTCAAGTCATCTGCATTTGGCACTTGGTTAGGACAAGATTAGCTTGGGAAATGGAATGAGATAAAGCTAGCAGACAAAAAGTGAAAGCGTAAAGATACAAAGTTGAGAGACAGAAAAGAGAGGAACCCAGAGAGAAAAGCAAAAAAAGAAAATATTTTTTTCTAATTCCATTTCCAGTATCTCCCCTTTCCCTTCACTTCCCTGCTGCCTGCATCCTTCCCTCTGCTCTGCTGCTCTTTCAGCCGTTCACCCATAGTTGCTTTATTAAATAGTTATGTCAAAATGAGTTTTTCTGTTATGTATAAACTGAAAAGAACCAATGAAATAAGTAAGTAAATAAATAAAATGATTGATAAAAAAGAAAGAAAACACAGCCACATATATATCTTCTTTTAGCTTCAGACCAGACTTATATATATATATAGTGTGTGTGTGTGTGTGTGTGTGTGTGTGTGTGTGTGTATATATATACATATATATATATATATATAAAATGTAAGATTGTGAATTGTCCAGAATTAAATGATTGCATAAGTATTATTTGATTTCTCAGGGGTAATGAGTATGCTACATTGTTGATTATCTCCCTAAATCCCTCCCTATCCTCCCTCCCTTTCCTATCCTTCCTCCTCTCCCCCCACGCACATGTCTATGGTTCCCCTAGATTATTTATTGATATGCCTTTACTGGGTCTAACACATGAGTTTGAATACCTTTCACCCAAGCCTGGGGTTAGTTCTAATCACCACAAGTGCGGGAAAACATTTGATCCTTGACTCTCTGGCTAAGTTTGGCTAAGTTCACTCAGCATGATTTCTTTAATTGCCATCCATGTACCTTCAAAGGCCACAATATCACTGTTTCTAATAACTGAGTAGAACTCAATTGTGTGAGTGTGTGGGTGTGTGTATGTACATGCCAGAGCTTTTGGATCCATTCATCCAGTGAGGGGCATCTGGGTTGATTCCTTAATTTAGCTGTTGTAAATTAAGCTGCTATGAACACAGATTTTGCTGTGTTGCGGTAATGTGCTGATTCTAAGTCCTCTGGGAAAATATCCAGAAGAAGGATAAATGGATCATATGGTGGATCCATCCCTAATTTTTGAGGATTCTCCACATTGCTTCGAGAGTGGCTGTACCAGTGTGCAGTTCCGCCAACAGTATGTTAGTGTTCGTATCTCCCTAAAAGCCCTCCAGCATTTGTTACTGTTTGTATTCGTCTTTGCTGAAGTGAGGTGAAATCTTAATGTACTTTTGATTTGCATTTCTGATTTCTCATGTATTCATTGGCTTGCTCAAGTTACTCTGTTGAGAAGTTTCTGTTTATCTGTATAGTACACTTATTGATTGGATTGTGTTTTGATGTTAAGTTTTTGGAGTTCTTTGTAAAGTTTGGATATTAGTCCCCTGTTGGTGGACTCACAAGCCTCGACTGTCTTTCATTCTGTAGGTTCTCTCTTGACAGTTTTGACCAAATCATGGCTGAGCAAAAGCTTTTTAGTGTAATGGCATCCCACTCATTGATTCTTGACTTTAATTCTTTCACTTTGGGAGTCTTGTTAAGGAAGTTGTTGCCAATTCTCATATGCTGGAGTGTACTCCTAATTTTTCTTCTAGCAATTGTATGGTACCTGGTTTAATTCCTAGTTCATTGATCCATTTTGATTTGATTTTTGTGCAAGGTGGAAGTTAAGGTTCTCACTTCAACTTCCTGCACATGTCTATTCAGTTTGTAAAGCACTGTTTGTTGAATAGGCTCGCTCTTCCATGCTGTATTTTGACCTGCTATGCTAAATATCAGATGTTTAAAGGTTTGTGGGTTTGTCTCAGAGCCTTCTATTCTATTCCATTGGTCTTCATTCCTATTTTGATACCAGCACCATGCTGTATTTTTTGTTACTATAGCTCTATAGTATAACTTTAGATCTGTATTGCAGAGCCACTTGCTTCATCTTTCTTGCTTAGTAATGTTTTGGCTTTTCTGGGTTTCTTGTTCCAAATAGATTTTGAGAATTGCTTTTTATATATATGTAAAGAATGACATTGATATCTTGATGGGGATTGCATTGAATCTGTATAGCGCTTTTAGCAGAATGGCCAATTTAATTATATTAATTCTGCCTAACCAAGAGCATGGAACGCTCTTCTACCTTTTCATGTCTTCTTCAATTTCTGTCTTCAATGATCAACAATTTTCATTGTAGAGGTCTTTTACTTCCCTTGTTAGATTAATTTGCAAGTATTTTATTCTTTTTGAGGATATTGTGAATAGACGGATTTCTTGATTTCTTCTACCCTATTATTGTTAACACATAGGAAAGCTAGTGATTTATGAGTGTTGATCTTGTAGCCTGTCACTTTGCTAAATCTGTTTATAAGTTCAAGCAGTTTGTTGGAGATTTTTGTATCTTCCAGATGTAGAATCATGTCATCAGTGAAAAGGGATAATTTGACTCCTCTCTTCCTATTCTTATCCCTTTGATTTCCTTCTCTTGCCTCATTGCTCTATCCTAGGGTCTTAAGGACTATATTGAATGAAAGTAGTGAGAGTGGGCAGCCTTGTCTTGTTCACAGGTTTAGTGGAAATGCTTTCAGCTTTTCTCTATTTGGTATTATACTAGCTAAGGGTTTGTCATATATGGTGTGTACATAATTAAGATAAGTTCATTTGACCCCACTCTTCTCCAAAGTTTTGATCATAAATGGGTGCTAGATTTTATTGAAGGCCTTTTCTGCATCTATTGAAATGATCATATGGTTTTTGTCTTTAATTCTGTTTAAGTGATGAATCACATTTATTGATTTTTATATGTTGAACCAGCCTTATGTCCCTGGAATGAAACCCACTTGATCATGATAAATTATCTTCTTAATTAGTTTTTTAATGTGGTTTGCTAGAACCTTGTTAAGGATTTTTGGGTCAATGTTTGCTGTGTCTTTATTGGGTTAACACATAGGAAAGCTAGTGATTTTGGTATCAGAGTTTGGTTGCCTCACGAAAAGTGTTTGGGAGATTCCCTCCTTTAAAATTTTTGGAATAGTTTAATAAGGAGAGCTCTTCCTAATAGGTGTATATAACTCAGCAGTAAATCCCAGGTTCTGGACTTCTCTTCTTTGGAAGGCTTTTAATTGCTATATGGATTTCAGTGCCTGTTATTGGGTTGTTTAGACTTAATATCTTCCTGCATCAATTCTTATACATAGACTTCCTTTTAATTTAACAATACTCCAAGTGTACAATTTTTCCCTGGAAAAATTGTTCTTCATCTAAAACAATGTTTAGAATATCAGCCATGAATAGGCAGATACTCATATTTCAATTTTGCTGATTGGTGAACTGAGACTTCAGATATAATATTTCAATGAAGTTTATAAGTAATAGGACTAAGTCTATAATCCATTCTTCCTCAGTTTCAATCAGGAAGACTTTGTTCCACCACTTTCTAACATTACTGAAGCATTACTTAGATTTGCAAGTCTGTTTCCACATCTGTAAAATAGCATTGAAAAGATGGTTTTTCAAAACACATGAAAAGTTCTTCCTGCTAGACCCAATATGTTAGTCAATGATGTAGGCATAATGAATGACCAATAATATGACAGAGATTACACTCACTAAAATATTGCCTCCACCATTGGTAGAAAACCGTCCTCTGGGACTCTGTAAGCACAATATCATCTGTTAGAGGTGAGTGACCTTAGTCTTAAAACTGTACAGATGAGTTAATCTCACTGGTTTTCTGTTCTTATTTAGCCTATAACTCTTAAGAGGATTAGAGTAGCTTCCCAAGAGCTTATGCTAGCCTCGAGTTGTAGGTGAGGGACTAAGGAAAGAAAGAACTTACAAGAAAACAACCTGAGAAAAAGGCTGTAGACTCAGGATCACAATGGGCAATGGGGTATCTATAGCTAATGGTCAGACAGCAATTCCTACACAAGACACCTATATGTGGTACAGGGCATTTATGATGGAATATCCATCCGTCTTGCAAACACTGCATGAATTTAAGGCCCTTTTGGGTCTGCAAGGTTTGAATCAAAAGGCCAATCAACATGTTGATCAAGTTTATAATACCTTTGACACGAACAAGGTAAGGTCTTTTACTTTTCATTCAGCTATGATTCTGCATTTTTTGGTCCCTTTAATTTTGCCATAGGTAATAAGTGTGCAGCCCACTGAACAGGGAATTCTTCAGACAACCCACAGCTTGTAGGTAAGTTAGTCATTTAAACACATTTCGCACTGACGGCATGAAAATAATTGGGAACTAACCTCTCCGCCCTTGGAAATGTTCTGCATGTAGAGAGTTATTTTAAAACCAAATTAAATCTCAGCATGGAATTCTAATGTTATCGTTTAAATAAATCTAATAAGTGCAGATTGATTTACAAAGACTAATTCAAAGTATTTAATGCATTGGTGACATTTTATAGAAAAGAAAATTACAGGAATCTGCTTTTAAAATCATGAATGCATCTATATTAGCAGGTAAAATCAATACAAATTAACCAAAGTGTCTGTACTGAAATAAAAGGTTAGAATGCTTCATATAACTTTTTTTATATTTGACCAATTTATTTTGGGAAAAACAAAAACAAATTACAGTTTTAAATTCAAGTGAAGTTTAGTTTTTGAGGATTGTTACTCAACTATTATCTTGAACTGGATTGTCCCTGAGGAGCCTTAGCATATTTACTTTCACTTCATGAAAAAATACAGTGTTAGAAAAGAAAAGTGATATGGGAAGAGGAAAATAACACAAAAAATAAATCTGAAATATCAGGCTCAATCTCTGCCTGCAATTCCTGTGTATTGTTTTAGCTGTACATTCACATAATTCAAAATGTGCAGATGTCATCTATGATAAAAACAAGAGGGAAATAATACAAATAAACAATAGATGAGTTTAGGAGGCTGTATCAATGATAATAAGGGAAAAAGAAGGGATTATTAATTGAATAATATTAAGAAGACTGGTTGTCTTCTAAGAGTATGGAATTTAGCACAACCCTTGGATCCCTTTGCCAAAGAGGTAAAACAGGTGATTTAAAAGCAGTCAGTGGGTTGGAGTGGTGGTTAAGCGGTTAAGGTGCTTGCCTGGCATCTGTAAGGACGCAGGTTGGAACCACACCAAGTACACAATGAAGTGTTGGGGCAATAAAACCCACATGAAAAACTAAATAAACTTCATTCTCTCTTTTTCTCTCTGCCTGACCCTCTCTTTCTTTAAAAAAAAAAAAAACAGTCCACAGTCAGGAACTGGGGAAAATTAAACCTGTGAGAAATTAACAGCTGTTTAATCCTTGTAGCAACGTGCAGAACAGATTTCTTGGAGGACCTTATTGTCTTTTGTGTTTTGCTATCAAATGTGAGTTAAGTGTGCCTGTTTAGCAGACTGTTTTCCTCCACATAAATTTTAGTGTAGATACAAGGGGAAGAAGTTTTGCCCCTAAGGAGTTTACAAATCAGTGGGAAAATGAGGCGTAGTCTGCTGTTGTTCTTAACTCTGGAATGCATTCCAGATACTACAGGCACCTTGGCACCTCTCCATTTCCCTCCGCCTCCCCCTCCTTGCTGCTCTCCCTCCTTCCTCTCTGTGTATGCTGCTGCCCCAGTGGGCCTGCTGTAAGCAGCCCAGTTTCAGGATGGCAGGCTGTTGCTCTACGCGGAAGCTTCTCAAGCGCTTACAGTAATTTTGAGATTAAAAGACGGGCTCTCATCAGGTAATGCAGTCATTCTCCAGAAGCATTGGTCTTATCCCATGGCAGTGATCTTGCTGTTAGTCCCATGAGTGAGCATGCGCTATGCACACCAGTGGTGCATATGCACGTGCAGGAACACATGAAAAGAGAACTGGGTAGAAGAAATGAAGCCAGCTGTCAAGAAAGCAGGGGCAGACAATGTCCAGATAGGGGTCCCAGGTCTGTGTGCCATGGTGTAAGAGCCCTCTTGGTGTCCATCTCAGGAGTGCCCAGCCCCACCTCAGGAGCTTAACTGAAATAACTTGCAAGTTCTGCCGGTGTAATGATTTGTCCTGGAGATTTTAGGTTTGCTTAGGAAGCAGGGGAACCTGAGCAGTGATGACATGTGCCACAAAAATGGAGAAGATCCCAACATGAGATCAGCTTGTGGAATGAGAAGCATGAGGATTGTTCAATATCAAGTGATACTAAGAAAGGACATGTAATTACACACAGAGAAACAAAAAGTCATGTATTCAATTAGATGAATCTGAAACACTATCATTGTCCAATCTCCCTGAGGATTTATTATTTCTATGGAGCACTTTGTGATTTTCTTTTAAGTATTCTGAAAGGAAATCGTTCAAGATGCCTTTTTTTCCCCTACCTCCTGAAAGTGCAGGTAAACTGTGTTCTTGATATGCCAAAAACATTAATATGAACACTAGTTGTTAGATTTTATGTAACACCATGAGGTACCATGTTTCAGCTTCTAGGACTGAGTTTCCTAATGTTAAAAATCCTGAAAATTTGTGTTTTTGTCATTATATTTACTTTTAATTGTTTTTCTCTGTTTTCTGCTATCAAACTCACATTTCACAGCTTGCTGATTGTTATAATATTAACATGTATACCACATATAATGAGCTTTTGATCTCCTTTTAATCTGCCATCTCTAACCTGGCTTTAGTTTAGAACAGCGCTTAACATAAAAGAGATTGGAGTATCAAATTTATCACAGTTCTTTGGCTAATCACACACCCTGTGGGCTTCTCCTTGGCACTTCAATAATACTTCTTCAATGTTGAAGAATATGGAAAAAACGGGACCCTGATACACTGTTGGTGGAAATGTAAGTTGGTACAGCCACCATGGAGAACAGTATGGAGGAAGACAGTGTGGAGTTCCCTAACAAAAATTGAAAGTAGAGCTATCCTATCATCCTGCATTCCCACTTCTGGGTAGATACCCAAAAGACATGAAATCAGTATGCTGGAGAGACTTTTGTACTCCTATGTTCATTATGATGTTACTCAGAATAGCCAAGACATTAACTCAAACTAAGTGTCCATCAGTGGATGACTGTATTAAGAAACACACACACACACACACGCACACACACACATGCACACACACACACACAAGAATACTCTTCAACCTTAAAAAACAAAGAAATCCTGCCACTTACAATAACTTGAATGGCATTGTGCTGAGTGAAATAATCTAGGCACAGAAAGACAAATACTGAATGACTTCACATGAATATAGAATATTTTAAAAGCTGAATTCATAGAAGCAGAGAGCAGAGTGGTAATTGCCATGACTGGGGGTGATGGATGTGGAGGGGAATGAGAGGACGTTAGTCAAAGGTTATGAAGTTCTAGTTGAGCAGGATGAAGAATTTCTGAGGACCTATGTACAGCATGATGACTGTGGTTAATAATAATATATTGAATGCCTGGAAATGGCCAAGAGAGAAGATCTTAAAAGCTCTCAGCGCAAAAATAAGTATGTGAGGGCTGGAGAGGTGGCTCAAAGGTAGAGCACCAGCTTAGTGTATGCAAGGACTCAAACCCCAGCACCACATACATAACTAAGCATCAGAGAAACTAAGGCCAGATGAAAAAATCAATAAAATTAATTTCTCTTTCTCTCTTTATGAAGATGAGGTTAAGGATATGTTAGGATATCTTGATTTAACCATTTTACAGATATATGTATATGCCAATATATAATGTTCTATACTGTAAATACATACAATTTTTATTTGTCAATGATATCTTAAGCTCAAAAACCACCGCTGGACTATTTATGATGTTCCTGATATCTTCTAGACACATTACATAATGAACACATTTAATCATCACAATGATAATGGAACCTACTTTACCATAGCAGCCAAGGTAACAGCACCTCAGTCATCCAGGGAATATAACTGACCAGAGCCCCAGATGCTTCACTTGGGAGTCCTTCACTGAGCTTATGCTGAGCCCAGGATGTCATGCGTATTAGGCTGCCACCAGGGATTGGATGCAGCTGCTATGCTAAGGCCAACCCATTCCTAACATACTCCCTTTACCCGGATCAGGTTAGCATCCTGATCTCATAGTGGTCCAGCCTTCCCTGACTCCACTGGTATATCTGTTCACACAGGCGTTTCATGTAATCCCCAAGAATGTGTCTAAATGTTAAGGTACTGTAAGAGGGATTGGGAGCCTTTGTCTACCCTGATGTTCTCTGAGACAAAATCTCCCTTCACTTCCTGGCTTGCTCAGTACTCCTAGACATGGAAGCTGCAAACAATGGCTGGGCTTGACTTTACAGACTTGCTTCACAGCCTTTTCTCCCAAACCATGTTAAGTGTGGCGGATCTGGTATATTTCCACCTAGGCAATTACTCATAGGTGTTTCTGCTTGCACATCTGCCAAACCTGGTGTTCCTTTTAAAGCTGTGTCCCCTTCCATGGTTCTGGCAGATCTTTCTTCTTTCCCTTATTCCACACACATCCCCTAAGCCTGTGGAATCATTCTCCAGCTTGGGAGTAGCTAGGAAAACCCAGAAAAACTGCCTCTAACAGTATTTTTTTTTAATTTATTTTTTATTAGCGCATTATAGTTGCATATAATGATGGGATTTGTTGTCACATATTCCTAGAAGCACAGAATACAGCAATACAATTTGGTCAACATCACACCTTCCCCCACTACCCGCACACCCCTCTACCTCCCTCCTCCTGTCCTGCGACCCCTTGCCTCTCTTCTGGGTCCTATATTTTTTATAAAATACCCAAGTACAGTGTCATAATTCTTATACCTATGAAGAATATTTTTATAATACATGTTGATAGTATATACAGTGACATTCTTATAAATGTTTGGAATGTACTTTGCTTTATCTCATTTTCCAACATCTTGCAATTGTATCTCATAAATATTAACATATTGCATTTTTGTTCTATGATTCTAATCCATGAGTTTATCTACCTTTTCCCCAAGTCTGGGTTTAGCTTCAGCCACCATAAATGAGGGAAAACATTCAGTCCTTGACTCTCTGGGTTTGGCTAACTTTGCTCAGCATGATTTCTTCCATTGCCATCCATTTACCTTCAATGGATGCAGTATCATTGTTTCTAATAGCTGTATATTTATACCAGAACTTTTGGATCCATTCATCCAGTGAGGGGCATCTGGGTTGATTCCATAATTTAGCTATTATAAATTGAGCTGCAATGAACATAGATTCTGCTGTGTCACTGTAATGTGTTGATTCTAACACCTCTGGGAAAAAACCCAGAAGAGGGCTAGCTGGGTAAAATGGTGGATCCAACCCTAGTTTTTTAAGGAGTCTCCACACTGCTTTCCAGAGCAGCCGGACCAGTCTGCAATTCCACCAAGAGTGTGCTAGTGTTCCTATCTCCCCACAACACCTCCAGCATTTGTAATTGTTCATGTTTTTCATCTTTGCCAGTCTGACTGGAGTGAGGTGAAATCTGAAGGTAGTTTTGATTTGCATTTCTCTGATTGCTAATGATTTAGAACACTTTCTCATGTATTCATTGGCTTGCTCAACGCCCTCTGTTGAGAAGTTTTGTTTAGCTCTTTGGTCCATTTATTGATTAGATTGTTTGTGTTTTTGTTATTGAGTTTTTTTGAGTTCCTTGGAAATTTTGGATATTAGTCCCCTGTCAGAGGGATCACAGACCATGATTC
>PVKS010011094.1:0-57821 GCA_004027875.1 Aplodontia rufa
AAAAAAAAAGGTTGTTTTTCTCAATATTTGTGTATTTATATATTATATTTGTATGTGTTTAAAAAAAAAAACAAAACTGGGATCACATTATTGCAAATCCTTGGGGAAACAATTCCCTGTTCCTACCAAAGGGAAATGAGGAGTTGTGATAGAGGTAACTACTAACATTGGAGTACCAGAAATTTTATTGAGTGTATACTTCATTGTGATTGTCAATTCAAATTATTTCAAAAAAATCACTTGATCCTTAGCAGACATCTCTGTTTTATGAATAAATACCCAAGTTTTTGAAGTCATACAATAAATTATAGCGGTTATGGGGCTGGAGCGGTGGCTCACCGGTTTCAGCACTTGCCTGGCAAGCACGAGGACCTGGGTTCAAACCCCAGTACCACGTATACAACTGAGTGTTGAAGCAACTAAGGCCATGTGAAAAACTAAATAAAGTTGTTTCTCTCTTTCTCTGTCTCTCTCACTGTCCCTGTCTCTTTAAAAAAAAAAAAATTATAGTGGTTATATAAATCACATGGACTGTTTTTTTAAAGTTATTTTTCATTCCTCTGAGGGAGGCATATTGATTTTTTTTGTATTTTTGTTTTCTTAAATTTATTTTTATTAGTGCATTGTACTTTTAAATAATGTTGGGATTAGTTGTCACATATTCCTTTTACCTCCCTCTTCCTTTCCCCTGATCCCTTGCCTTTCTTCTGGGTCCTATATTGTTCCTAAAAAACCCAAATACAGTGACATAATTGTAATACCTATGAAGAACATTTTAGATATATATGGCTATAGTATATACAGTGACATTTATAACTGCTTGAAATGTACCTTGCTTTATCTCAGTTCTAACATTTCCCCTTCTCCTGAGGGAGGCATATTGAATATGAGTATCAGAGACACCATTTACAAGTAAAAAATCTTAGTTTATGTTTAGAACTGTGTCAGAGTGTGTTTGGTATCATTATGGTTGCTGAAGTTTTAAGTACTGAAAGAAGAAAGTCATTCTTCAGCCACCACTAAAATAATGATCTGAATCATTTGAAACCCAAAGAAGTACACTTTATAATTAGGAGCTTAAATTTGTTAGTTTTTGTGTGGTGTGAATGTTAATACAGAAAACAGGTCTAATACCTTTAATGTAGTTGTTACAGAAAGTAAATACTTTTTAGGGTTTTTTTAAAAATAAAATATCTGTGATGGTAAGCAACATTTGGAGTATTAATAAAATCCACTAACCAAGAAAGCTAAATCCTATGTTTGTTATACAAGAAGTGCTTTATATTCCTTCATATTTTTGACATTTCACAAGTGTTCTTTCCTTTCAAATGCCATTCATTTGATTCTTTTCTAAAACCCACTGAAATATGTTTTCTTATAAATTCTTCTCACTAATAATACACATACACAAATACATACAGTATGATAAATGTAATTATATGCTGACTTTTTAAATAGATTATAAAAGTCTCCAAGGGGAGAATGTCATTCCAGGATACTTCAGAATTCTTTGAACACACTTTTGTGTGTGTGTGAGAGAGGGAGAGGGAGGGAGAGAAAGAGAATAAAGAGAGAGAGAGAGAATCAGTCTTATTTAGTTTTTCATGTGACTTTGTTTCTCCAGCACTGTTGTGTATATGGTGCTGGGGTTTGAACCTATGTCCTTGCGCATGCCAAACAAGCTCTGGAATCCTCTCAACCACTGCTCCAGGCAAAACACACATTTAATACTACAAAAATTTGCAGTTTAAATAACAGCATTTTCTCAATTTGCGATTCACTAAAGGAAAAGGTGGTCTGACCTTTTCCCAAGGTGTTGTTTAATTTCTTATCATAAAAAGTTTTTATGGACAACTTATAAGAAGAAGGCAAGCCTAGTTTAAATTATCTTTGAATAATAAGTAATATTTACATCTGGTATGTATTTGAAAGTCTTTCTAACATTCTGTTAGGAACATGAACTTTAATTCATATGAACTTGCATGTTAATAAAATGGTTATAGTCAGTCGACTAAAAATATGATTAATATACCATTTTTTATAGAAGAGTTATAGAAAGATAACTAAAAGTAGGGATGAAGTTACTTAATACCTTTCAAAGCACTTCTGCCATTACTTTATTTTATTTTTAAAGAGAAAGAAAGTGAGAGAGAAAGAGAGAATTTATTTATTTTTTTATTTTTCATCTGGTCTTTGTTTCTGTAACACTTAGTTGTCATACTAGAGTTTGAACCCAGGTCCTCACACGTGCCAAGCAAGCCCAACAAATTTATGTCCACAATTCTTATATATATATTTTCCTTGATGTGTCAATTAATTGTTCTTACTTAGTAAAGTCATATTTATCTTAGACTCATTAGTATATCTCTTTAATACCTTAATCTAGGACTCATTAATATATCTCTTTAATACCTTAATGATTGATGTATTTAGAGCTAAATGAAGTCTGGGAGACTGGAGATTAACGAGCAGTCAATTTTTTAGACTCTGATATATTTTATGTCTAGTATATTTTTCAGTATTATTTGTATATTGGAGTAAGGAAATACAAATTTTTACAAAAGCAGTCTTCTGAAGACTACTTGGACAATCAAGTAGTGATTTTAAAGTAATTTACTTTTTTAAAAATTTGTGCAATTTTAACTGACTACCTAATATATTTTATGTATAACGTAAAATTAATATTTGAAAATAAAATAAAAAGCTAATTTGTCTCATTAACTCTGTTTAATAACCATTAATAATTTAAAATTTTTATGCTTTCATTTTACTTTTTACCTTCCCTAAAATAAAGCACATGGAGCTAAGTTTAAGCTGGGGTGTTCTGGCTCCACTCTTCCAGAGTACATTACACTAGGCATTTGCATTCTATACTAGAATACAGTTTAAGATAACATGGAGGTAAGTTGAATTTAGCAATTTGTCAGACTTTATAGTGTGAAGGTCAAATTTTGTTAACGTGAGATCCTTGTGGTGTAAGAGTATGAAATTACTTTTTATCACTATAGGAAAACTAGCTTAACATGGGAGCATGGGGAAACAGTAAACAAGAAGTAGAAAACTGCTGAGGAGCAGGAAGCAGGAAAGTAGTGGATCATGTTGAAGATTACCATTCTTTTGGACGGTTTTGCTTATGACAGTATACTGACATGTAAATGTTACATAGTAAATCAATAAATTTGTTGCCTTGGAAATTTGTTTATGTTCTAGTTGATTCATTCATTTTGACTGATGTTACTCAAAAGTGGTGTGAATGAATGAGTTTTATGTGTAATGTCTTTAAATTGAGATGAAGCTTTTTTAAAATAATAATTCAGGATCTGCTAAAATTTAAAGCTTTTCTTTGTGAGGGTGTATTTGACGCTTCTTTATTCTGATGTAAGTAATCTTTACAAAGTTAGGGTATACAGAAAACATTATTGTTGTTTTTGTTCTCTTAGAGTGAGAAAGAATCAATTTTATTTATTTTTTTCACCTGGTCTTTGTTTCTCTGACACTTGCGTCACTTGTGTATGTGGTCCTGGTGTTCAAATCTGGGTCCTTGCACATGCCAAGCAAGTGCTCCAACCACTGAGCTACCACTGAGTCACAGTTCCAGTTCCCATTATTACTGTTTTAACCCGGGTCCTCACTGCCTCACTGAGCCACTTCTTCAGCACATTGATATAACTTTTTTTTTTTTGTTTTTTGCTTTGAGAGGACAGTGAGAGAGAGAGAGAGAATCAATGTTTATTGAGTTATTGAGTTTTTCACATGGCTCTTTTTGCTCTAACACTTAGTTGTCTACATGGGTGCTGGGGTTTGAACCTGTGTACTTGTGCATGCCAGGCAGGCGCCATAACCACCCAGCCAGCGATATAACTTGCCCCAATATAACTTGCTTTTAATGGGGAATTTCAATTTTTGATACATTCTTAATATTCTTAATTGTATTTTTCTAGCATGGTAACATATTTGAATATTTACTTTTCTTTACATGAATGCTTATTCTTGATAATAGGTTATTAAAAGAGCTAATAAATACAGTGCTGAAGAAAATTTTTGAAGCTTTCATGTATATGTATATATATGAAGAATTAAGATAAAAGATTAATTCTGATTAGCATCTGGTGTGATGCCACCCACTACCCATGGAAAAAAATGCTTTTAAGGATTTAGAATTGCACATCTTTAAAAAGTAATACAAGTTAATTTTTCATTGTTATTTTTCATGGTTATTTGCTTTCTCATATTACTATTTTTCTTTTAAGAGAAAGGGGGCAGTGAGAGAGAGAGAATCAGTTTTATTTAGTTTTTCATGTGGCTTTCGTTGCTCAGACACTTCATTGTGCATGCACTGTAACTGCTGAGCCACCACTCCAGCCCCTTTTATTATGTTTAAAAGGATGATTTTTAAAAGTTGAATGCTTTAAAAATCTTATTCCTCTGTAACTACGTATATCGAATGTATTATTGGTATGTAGTCAAAGTCATTTTTTTTTAAGAGAGAGGGACAGTGAGAGAAAGAGAAAATCAATTTTTATTTAGTTTTTCGTGTGGCTTTTGTTACTCCAACACATCATTGTGTATGTGTGCTGGGGTATGAACCCATGTCCTTGACCTGCCAGGCAAGCACTGTAATGGCTGAGCTACTGCTCCAGCCCCAACAAAGCCAATTTGTAGAAACTGTCATATTTTCTATACTCTGTTACAAAGATTCAGTAATTTCACATGCCATCCCAGACCCTTTATAGCATATCACCAGTGTCAGTGATTGTAATGGCAGACATTATGTTCTTCATTTCTTCAAGGAAAATATGGTGTAAACTTAAGATGAATAATTTAGAACTTCTTTCTGAATCATCCTGTGCCTTCAGGGAATGCATATATTCTTGAATAAAAGGTTTACCAGTAGTTAGAGGAGAAAAATAATGATTCACTAAGGAGGAGTTCTCATTGGTGAGCTTTCTTAATTTTGAAGTCAGTTGACATTTTAGTTTCCTCAGAAACAACAAAAGGATAAAAAGAGTACATATGTTTGATCTTTTATTGAGGAATATTGTTTAATTTTCTAGCACCTCAAACCTGAGATTTTAAAAAATAAATATTAGAAGAGGTCAGCTTAGATACTTTTTTTTTTTTTTTTTTTTTTTTTAGAGAAACAACTTTATTTAGTTTTTCACATGGCCTTAGTTGCTCCAACACTCAGTTGTGTACGTGGTGCTGGGGTTTGAACCCAGGTCCTTGTGCTTGCCAGACAAGTGCCGAAACCGCTGAGCTACTGCTCCAGCCCCAAGCTTAGATACTTTTACTTTGTAAACATCAAGTCTATCTGGTATTATATTTTTAGCTGTTTAATTCATTAAAGTTGCAAAAGTTTTAAGACCTTGTATATCTTTTTCCACATTTATTTTTAAAATAACAATGTAGCATACCTACAGAAGAATGTACAATAATGTTATAACTTAGTTAATAATTATTTCTTTAGCATTATCCATATAATAACTATTGGATATTATTTTTCAGGAGACTTTGCAGCAATTGATTGTGATGTCATTGCCAAATGTGTTAATCATTGGTAAAAATCCCTTTTCTGGTAGGTATTAGTATAATGTGATAGTAATGTCTTATTTTCATGTAATAGTATAATGTTTACCAAGAACTTGATTATTTACATTGACTCACTAGGTGTTTCACAACTTTTTCTTTTTTTAAGAGAGGGACAGAGAGAGCAAATCGATTTTATTTAGTTTTTCATGTGACTTTTTCATTACTTTGACACCTTGTTGTATGTGTGGTGCTGGGGTTTGAACTTGAGTCATTAACCACTGAGCCACCACTCCAGCCCCGTTTCACAACTCTTGAAATTGGAAGTGAAATTCCAGTTCGTAGGTAGAAAACAAGCTTAGAATATTTGTGAGTTATAAGTGAGAGCAGGCACATATTTAACACTAACTCTAATGTTTTTTTCTACTATATCAAACTAATATTTTTTTGATGATGATTAGGATTTTTAGTGTCTCATTATAAATAGTAAATATAAAAAATGACATAGTTACAAGCATAAAGGAATATAACCTTAGGAAAGAAATTACTTTGAAATAATTTCCTGTTTCTATTTATATGTCTACTATCTGTCCTTGCCAAATTTATTTGAAGCTAAGTTTTTACTGATATTTTAATATATACTAAACTACTTCTGAATGTAAAGATGAGAAGCAGTTTCTTAGATTGTTTAAATTGTTTCCTTCAAAATTCTTTACTCTTTGTCTGATTTTAAATGTCATCTATTCATAGTTTTTTTTTTCCTTGGTGCTGGGGATTGAACTTGGGGCCTCGCATATATTGAGCACACCTATCACTGAGCAGTACCCCTAACCCTCAGATTTAGTTTTTGAAGCTACTTGTTTCCACAAGGAGCTTAGTCCTTGCAGGCTACATGGTATCCAAATAGAGTATATTTTCTTTAGCCGCACCCTCACTATCAGTCAAAACAAACCAAAATAGAAAACAAAATCAAGTAACTGTTTATAAAGCTATCAATTAATGGATTAGGAGTAAATTCAGTTATAATACAATCAAGTGAATTAAGAGTATAGATAGTCTTTAGAGATTCTCTAGACTGTTTAATTTTACAAATGAAAAAAGGGAAAATTTTGCATGTATAATATTACTTTCAATTCCAGATTTAGTAAGTCCTTACCAAGATTTAGGGATAAGGAATATTAAAAAAAAAAAGATCCAATGGGCTGGAGCCGTGGTTCAATAGTTACGGTGCTTGCCCAGCGTGCTCAAGTACAGGGGTTCAAATCCCAGCACCAATGTATACAACTAAGTGTTGGAGCAATGAAAGGCATGCGAAAAACTCAATAAAAATATTCTGTCTCTCTCTCCCTCTCTGTCACTGTCCTTCTCTCTTTAAAAAAAAAAAAAATCCATCTTCTGGAGGATCTTGTGTGTGGTTCAGTAACAGATACCCAGATTACTGAGAAGTTGTATAATAATTAGTATGAAATAAAAATATATACAAAAAAGGCATATAAAATATAGAACCATCAATCATTCTTAAAGTTGGCATGTAAAAGTTGGGGACCATTGGTGATTAGTTCAGGAAAGACTACACAGAGATACGTGAGAGCTGTCGCTAGGATGATGATTAGTTAGCAGTTCACTAAGGGGAAGAAAGGGAAAGTAGGGAGAGTAGCTGAAGTTGAGGCAGAAGAGTGGGTAAGTATGCATATTTGAGGGAAATGGTGATTAGTATGGCTCAGTGTGGGTGTGGCTAGAAAATTAAGTTTTTTTTCATGGAAAGTAGGAGAAATATCTGATATGAAGGTTGTTATCATAGACAGTTTGGCCTAATATTGAAAATCATATCATTGAGTGATATTAGACAGAGGTATTCTCACCAGTTCTTTTATAAATCATGAACTTTTATCCAGCTTGTCATAACCATCTATTTTAGCCTCACTTTAATAGATTTTTGAAGGTTTTGATCCTACACAGTGGAAATCCATTTAAAAATTTTACAGGTAGATGAATGATAATGTTTGTATTGAAGAAAACACTTATATAGGAGCCATTTTGGTTGACTTTCTGGCATGTCCCTATATCTGCATAATTTGATAGATTCTTCATTTGGTAGGCTGGTATAATACAATTTATCGAAAAAGGGGTATTTTGGGGGTTGGGGATTTAGCTCAGTGGCAGAGCGCATGCCTAGCATGCGCAATGCCCCGAGTTCAGTCCTCAGCCCTGAAAAAAAAAAAAAAAAAAGAAAGAGGGGTATTTTCATAATGTACAAAGCCTTGGAGAATACTTATCTTCATATAGCCCTTCCATGCTAGATATCTTGCTCATTCATCCTCTAGTACTACATTGCACACACACAATTGGTTTTTTGAATTGTCCACTGTATTTATGTATAGAATTTATCCTTCAGTCATGATATTGTGAATATTACCTCTAGAAGTGATTCTCCCAGTATAAGAAAGGAGAAATGGTGCTAAATGTTGTACTTAGTGATTGTTCTTATTTCAGAGCAAGGCACAGAAGAAGTTAAAAAGCTCCTTTTACTTTTGCTGGGTTGTGCAGTTCAGGTAAGTTTAAATATTTCTCCATATTTTCATTTTAATAGCCTGTTTATTTTTTTCAGGCTCTAGTTTCTCAAAGATTAAAGGATGGACCTTTGGTTTTCAAAGTCCATGTTAGAAAAATTTTAAACATCTGTGTAACCTCCTAAGGATATTATGTTGAAAATAAATATTTTATTTCAAAATTTATATATTTATCAGCCATATTATTTAAAACATTCAATTATTATTTTTCTTATTCTGAGGCTTCTAGTGGACCTTTTTTTTTTTCAAATTTTTACAGAAAGATGTCTCTAAAAACCTCCTTCCCAAATTTTTATATGATTTGTGGTTGCATGTGTATATATGTTTTAGGAAAAGGGAAGGAGGATTAAAAATAAAAAGGAGGCATAACTTATGAAAAATACTTTAGAAATTTAGGTTATTGTATTGCCCTGTGATCAATGGTTATCTTAGTAATAATAACTATGATTCCTTGAATTCCCACTTTGCATTATGCTTTACAATTTTCTAATGTATTTTCTCAGATAAGAAGATGGGTATTTAGGTAGGGATATTTCAGTCATAAATTATCCAAATTAGGACACTTCTCAAAGTCAAGGAAGGTGATGTTAATAATTACAGTGGAACTGCATATGTCTGAGGCAGACTGAGATAATCACTTCAGATTTAGGTCATATTGTTAGCAGGCCAAAAAACTGAGATTCAACTCTGGTTTGACTCTACACCTATTGTACTATGTTGACTTTTCATTTAATCAACCTTTTTTTGGATGAATGATTACAGTGTTACTTTACACTATCTTGATTCATTGTGAAATTAGGTTGTTTATAAACAAATAAATAATGAGACCACTGGTAATATATTACGTTCAAATACCTAAAATTATATATCCTAGAAAGTGTTGGCTTTTAGAATCTGATTGCCTGGGAGCTTTAGTAATCATACATAATTATGTGGAACAGTGTCTCTCTCTCACACACACACACACACACACACACACTTTTTCTGGCATAACCTATCTGCATAATTTGATAGATTCTTCATTTGGTAGGCTGGTGTAATAGAATTTATGGAAAAGGAATATTCGCATAGTGTACTTACTCTACAAAACCTTGAAGCATATTTATCTATATTATAGCCTTTCCATTCTGAGATCCTTACCCATTTCTTCTTCTAGTACTACATTACACACAGTTGCTTTTTTGAATTGTCCACTATATTTATTTATAGAATTCATATATGTATACACAGACATACATACAAACACATTTGATGTAATGATCAGATTAGGGTAATTGGCATATGTGTCACCTCAGACCTTTTATCATTTCTTTGTGCTCCAAATGTTTAAAATCTTTTTCCTAGCCATTTAAAATGCTCAAATTAATTGTTGTCTACTGGTTATCCTGCTGTGCTATGGAACATTAGAAGTTCCTTACTCCTCCTTTACCCCTCCGTTATCCAAGACAGGCTCTTCCTGTCATTCTGCCATTGGGTGCTTCCTTAGGAAATTTTCTAAAAATTTTTATATTTGAATGATTGTTGATATTCGTGCTTTAGAGTAACATATCATTTTACTTTACTACTGAAGCAGAGTTGTGCAATAGACATATTTTTCTTATAGCCTCTTTTTTTTTAAGAGACAGATTTTTCATGTGGCTTTCATTGCTCAGACACTTTGTGGATTTGAATTTGCATCCTCGTGCATGCAAGGCAAACGCCATAACCACTGAGCCACTGCTCCAGCCCTTTGTATTCCTTTTTTTTTTTTTTTAAGTGAGAAGGACAGAGAGAGAGAAAAAAGACACAGAGAGAATCAATTTTTATTGAGTTTTTCACATGTCTTTTGTTGCTTTGACACTTAGTTATGTATGTGGTGCTGGGGTTCAAACCTGTGTGCTCACACATGCTAGGCAAGCGCCGTAACTGCTGAGCCACCACGCCAACCCCTTCTATAACTTCTTTTTTTTTTTTTTTTTAAGAGAGAGGGACAGTGAGAGAGACAGAGAAAGAAACAACTTTATTTAGTGTTTTTACGTGGCCTTTATTGCTCCAAAGCTTAGTTGTGTACGTGGTGCTGGGATTTGAACCCGGGTCCTCATCCTTGTCAGGCAAGTGCTGAAACCACTGAGCCACTGCTCTAGCCCCCTTCTATAGCTTCTTTTTTTTATTTTATTTTTTAAAGAGAGAGGGACAGTGAGAGAGACAGAGAAAGAGAGAAGCAACTTTATTTAGTGTTTTCACATGGCCTTAGTTGCTCCAACACTCAGTTGTGTACATGGTGCTGGGGTCTGAACCCAGGTCCTCGTGCTTGCCAAGCAAGCACTGAAACTGCTGAGCCACCGCTCCAGCCCTTCTGTAGCTTGTTAATGAAACATTTTTCCCAGTCCCAAATCAATTACCATGGTATCCAATATTCCTTCTTGTGTTGATGCACAGAACTAAATGAGCCATAAAATAAAATAATACTTAAATAGACCTGCCATAAAATAGTTTAATGTTGACATGTAATTAAAATAAGAGGGGGGCTGAAGCAGTGGCTCAGAGGTTACAGCGCTTGCCCAGCATTCGTGAGTACACGAGTTCAAACCCCAGAACCACATACACAATAAAGTGTCGGAGCAACAAAGGCCATATGAAAATTAAATTATCTCTCACTGTCCCTCTCTCTTAAAAAATAAAAATAAAAAAATAAAATAAGAGGTATTCTAGTAGTGATTTTAAGTATTCTTTTACTTTTCTGTAAATATATAAGCTATTACATTTATCTGTGATCCAGATTCATATAATATGGAGATCAAAGGTGGGTATTATTTTAAATGGTCAGTGGAAAAGGGAGGAAGAATATTTTGATATACTAAGGTATAAGAGAAGACAGAATTGGAAATTGTATCAAAGAGAATTATACAAATATGCATGGGTGTAATGACATAAAGTAAGCAAGAAAATAAAAGTGATTTTGAGATGTTTAGAAAGAATGAAGCAGTATGGTGGTAAGTTTTAAAGTTGAAGGGAGGAATTTATTAGCTTTATTTTAACTTGCAAATAACTTGAAAAGCTGGGAGACAAAATGTGAAAGGGTGACTTTAGAGAAGTGTTATAGAATGAGTGGATATCAAGCAATAGTGCTGTTTGGGGACTGGTGTGATAGCTTGGAGGTTACTACACTTTCCTGGCATATGTGAGTATACATGTTCAAACCCTAGCACCATATATACAGCAAGTGTCAGAGCAAAAAAGGCTACATGAAAACCTAAATAAAAACTGATTCTCTGTCTCTCTAACTGTCCCTTTCTCTTTAAAATAAATAAATAAATAGTGCTGTTTGGAAGATGTCCAGGACCCAACATAGTAAATTTATTTCAGAGTAAAGAAAGAATCAATACAGGCCAATTTTATTTTTTTCACATCAAGAGAAGTGAAGTTTTGTCAACTGTAGAAAACATAGAGAGTTTAGACTCAAGGAAACCATTGTGCTAAACTGTGTCAACATTTAAGGTTTTTATATAAATGAAAAGAAGATGGAAAGGCTGTCAGACCTTGATCTTGGATGTAATGTGAGCTTACCAAGAATCGTAGAAACCAGTATTTGTATACTTTATATTTTTTTTTACTAATAGCAGATTTTATTCTCTTTCTTCTTTCCTTTCCTTTTCTTTCTTTTTTACTTTAAAGCCCTTGAGACTTGCATCTATTGTAGTACCAGAATGATAGCTCTACCAGGAAAGGAGGAAAGGGCTGAAGCAGTGGCTCAGTGGTAGAGCACTTGCCTGCTGTATGCTCTACCTGGATTCAAATCCAAGCACCATATACATAACTAAGTGGAGGAAAAATAAAAATCAGATGAAAAAGTGAATAAAATTGACTCTCTCTTTAAAAAAAAAAAAAGAGGAAAGATCCACTGTTGAAAAATATTGGTTTGTTCTATATTTTAGCAATGCCAGTGACTGGATTTATTTATTTTTTAATGTGTACTGTATATCAGGTGCTGTAGTAAAAGACAGGCTCACTACTTTTAGAAAAAATATAGAAAATTTATTAACTTTGAATAGAGTTTGAATTTTATTTTATTTTTTTAAAGCCTTAAAGTGAAAGTTTTTTTGTTTTTTTTTATTAGAAGAATACAGAAATACAGTTGAGGGGGAAACATTATCAAAACATTATCAATCAATGATATAAACTTTGTTATAGAGGGGGAAAGCCAGATCATGGATAACCACCTTGGATTTTACCTATTGCAGTTTCCCCCAGAAGAACTCATCGTTTTAAATGGGTAGTTCGTGGAGGAATGACATCAGCTTCTGGGATGGTTCCCCCCCATCTTCCCAATCTCCAGACTCCTATGAGTTCTTCATATACCCTCCCCCCTCCCCATCCCCTCCCTACACCTCCAAGTATCCTATAGAGCCATCCGCTAATGCTCTGAAAGTCATTCAATTTGCAGTTTTGCTAAAAAATATGGAACGTTTCACGAATTTGCGTGTCATCCTTGCGCAGGGGCCATGCTTAATCTTCTCTGTATTGTTCCAATTTTAGTATATGTGCTGCCGAAGCGAGCACAGAGTTTGAATTTTAGAGGCAGACCAAAGAATAACAGTTAAGAGGTAATAATTGTCATAATGCAAAATATATTGGTATGTAGAGGAAATATTTTCTTAAGCCTGTCTGTAGTATCAGGGAAGGCCTTTGATTGTTAATAACTGAAATAAGAGAAAAAAAATGTTGAGAATATGGTTTATTCTAAAGTATGACTGGGATGTATCATTCATAGAGGAGCAAGGCAAGATATTAGACTGGAAAGTTGACAAGAATATGGTCATGAGGGACTGGATTTACCACTTTGAGTTTAAAGTTTTGTCTTGTAGGTATTGTGGAGTCACTAGGGCAAATAACATCAAATGTGTAATAATCAAAATCTCTGACTTCTTCAGCTTTGACTGAATGAATAATTTTTTGTTGTGTGAGGCTTAGACAGGAGGATCACAAGTTCAAAGCCAGCCTCAGCAACATAGTAAGGCCATAAGCAACTTAGTGAAACACTATCTCAAAATAAAAAAGGCCTGGGGATGTGGCTCAGTGGTTGAGCACCTCTAGGATTAATTCCTGGTACAAAATATATATATATCTTTATTGATATTGAAGAGCCAAAATGAACTTCAAGATAAGAAACTGCTGAGGAAAACAATTTGCCAAAAAGTATTGTTGGAACAATTTTGAGTATGTTCTATTACAGGAAAAAGGTGTTAATCTGGTAGTTGAACAGGGTAAAATTCTTATGTATATAGTAGGATATATAATTTAGTAGTAAGTGGCGAAAACATGTTTTCTGCCAGGTGCAATGTAATGGTGCACACCTGTAATCCCAGCAATTCAGGAGTTTGAAGCAAGAGGATCCCGAGTTCAAGACCAGCTATGGCAATTTATTGAGGCCTTAAGCAATTTAGTGAGACCCTTTCTCAAAAAGAAAAAAATGTTTCCCATATCGAGGTCAATTTTATCTGTTACATTTATGATGTTTAGGTAGAAGTAGCTAGACAAATCCCGGAATTCAGTGAGCTGTAGGGTTCAAAAGATGTTATATTTATAAAAAGAAATAGGAAAAAAAACAAGCAAGCACTGGGAAAATATTTGCTTCTTTTGAAGAAAAATTGTGAAATTCTCAAGAGGAAGCAACATTCAAAAGTTAAGCTACTGGGCTGGAGCTTGCTTAGCATGTGCAAGGACCTGGATTTGAACCCCAGCACCACATACACAGCTGAGTGTTGGAGAAACAAAAAAAACAGATGAATAAATAAATTGACTTAAAAAATGTTAAGGTACCACTATCCAAAGATCTTTTCTTTTCCCCCCAAAGAAACAAGGACAGAGAGAGAGAATCAATTTTTATTGAGTTTTTCACATGGCTTTCGTTGTTCTGACACTTAGTTTTGTACTTGGGTGCTAGGGTTTGAACCCATGTACTTGCGTATGCTGGGCAAGCGCCGTAACCACTGAGCCACTGCTCCAGCCCCTAAAGACCTTTACTTCAGAAAATAATTTTATAATTAATACTTTTTTATTATTGATAATACCTAAATAAAACCCACAGGAATAAATTTGAATGTGAAGAGCACTAAAGATAAGGCTTGGGACTTTTCATTTTTAGGATGGCTTAAATCAGTCGGGTTCCTCCTGAATCTATATCTACTTCAGTGAGTAACACACATATCTCTTGAACCAATTCTGAGTATCAGCTAGAATTTTCACAGATTTGTGGTTCTTCACCCTGGAGCCCTGATATAGGTGGGAGATTCCTAGTCAAAACCATTCTACACAGAAGGAAAGATGTTAGCAATGTTTTGTTATTCGGAAATTTCTTTCTTCTCAGACCATGTAAAATTCACCTTTTTTCAGCAGAATTTAGATGATATTATTGGTGCTGGCTGCTTAGAACCCGGAAATACTATTTATTTTTTAATTTAGTCACTTAGTGTTGAAAGTAACTGTCAAGTGTGCTTGGAAAAAGCTTTGATTGTTATATATTACTCTCAGAAGCTTGAGTATTTGATTCTGAACTTGCTCAATTTGAGAGCTACAGTCTATTGTTTACCCATCAGTTATTCATAAAGCATCTTAAAAATTAGCATTTTATAGAAAGTTACATGGAGTAGAGGAAAGGAATAGAAGGGGAAGGAGGAGGGACAGGCAAAAAGAGGAACATGGAGTGAAATTGCCTAAATTATGCTATGTATATCTATGAATGCACCACAGTGAATTTCACATGTATATATGCCTATAAAGCACCAATTTAAAAAAACAGTGAATAAAGCACTCTTGCCCATCCCAGGCGTGCTGCACTGAGAGTTCTTTCTTTCACCTTCCTTTTTAATAAAATGCTTGCTTGCTTGCTTGCTTGCTTATAATAAATACGCAGGTAGGTAGGTAGGTAGATGAAAGGAAGAAAGGAAGACCAGTAGAACAGACAAAGGGAACAGTGGGAGGTAGGGGAGAAGAGAAAGAAAGTACTAGGGATTGAAGTGGAACAAGTTATATTCCACACGTGTGATTATGTCACAATGAACCCCAATATTATGTTTAAATATTTTTTTAAAGAGAGAGGGACAGTTACAGAGACAGAGACAGAATCAATTTTTATTTAGTTTTCCTGTGGCTTTTGTTGCTCTGAAACTTAGCCATGTATGTGGTGCTGGGGTTTGAGCCACCACTCCAGCCCATGTTTAAATATTTTTAATTAGCATTTTAGAACTTTTATTACATTATTTTGAGGGGAATATAATTTCTGGCTTAGGCATTTCTTTTTTTGAGACTGTATAAAATAGCAAATTATTTTTTTAGAGCGATAGAGAATCAACTTTATTTAGTTTTTCATCTGGCTATTGTTTCTCTGAAACTTAGTTGTATATGTGGTGCCAGGATTTGAACCCAGGTCCTTGAGCATGTCAGGCAAGTGCTTCTACTGCTAGCCACTGCTCCAGCCCTAAAATAACAAATTTAAAGAAGGATTTTTTCCTTTAGTTTTTATTAATTTTTAGTTGCAATAAAATAAATGTAATATAAAATTTATCATTTTAACCATTTTTAAGTATATAGTTCACTGGTATCCACATTGTTATGCTTTCTTATTGTTGTGTAACCATCACTACCATCCATTTCTGAACTTTTTCATTTTCTGAACAGTAACTCTATTACAGTAACTTAACAATATTTTGTCCTTAGCTCTTGGCAATCACCATTTTACTTTTTATTAACTTGATTTCTCTAGGTATCTCATTTAATGGAATCACATAGTATTTGTCCTTTGTGTTTGCCTTTTTTCTTTAGCAAGTTTCATCCACGTTATAGCATGTTTAAGAATTTTATTCCCTTTTAAAGGTGAAGTGTATTCCATTATATGTACATACCACTTTCTGTTCATTCATTCATTGTTCAGCGGATTCTTGGATTGCTTTCACTTTTCAGCTATTGTGAATAATGCTGCTGTGAACGTGTATGTACAGATATCTCTTTTGAGTTCCAGCTTTCATTCTTTGGGTTTCTAGCCAGAATTAGAATTGCTGGATCATATGGGAATTCTATTTTTGATTTTTTATAGGAATTGCTACACTATTTTCCATAGATATGGCCATATTTCATTCCCACCTGCAGTACCCAGGGATCCAATTTTCCCATATCATCATTTGTTATTTATTTTGTTTGATCATCCTTTAAAGAGGGAATTTTAATCTTTCTGTTTTTTATTTTTTGTGGCTTGTTTAGGACTATGGTTTTATTCATGTTCTTACAGTATTTTTTATTATTTGTTTTATTATTGTTCAGTAATTTGTTGAGTATGCACTTTCCTCTATTTTAGTTTAATTTTTCTGCATAAACCCACCATTTTCTTTTGTTTTTTTAAGATGACAGAGCACTGGGAAAAATATGAGGAATTTGAGGAATAATGTATAAAGAACTGAAGCTCTCTGGAGGCAGATGTACAACTTTAGGGCTAATGCAGTTCTCCCTCCCATCCAAATAACTTTTTGTCCCTTTTTCCCATATCCCAGCTTCTATATCCTTAGAATATTGTGGTAATCTGCTGGCTTAGGAATCAGTCACTATAACAGAGTAAAAGTAATTTTATGCCCACATCAGTTTGAAAACTGTGAATAAAGATAAGAGAGCTTTATTTTAAGTGGAAAAAAATGATTTGTTGATGGTTATTTAATCTTCATGGCCTTTTTAGCTGCAATAAAAACTATCTGTTTTTAACACCAAATTTTTTTATGCTCTGGAGCTATAGTAGCCACTAAATTTTCAGTTGTATCAGCTACATTTCAAGTACTCTGTAGCTGCATGTAGGTAGTGATTACCATGTTGAATAGTGCTGATTGATGTAGAATAATTTGGTCTGTTGTCCAACTTGAAATTTTAATTTTTTTTCTTATTCTCTTTTTCATCTTGGCATTCTTTTTTTTCTATCCTTTAAGATCCTATGGAAGGGCTGGTGCAGTGACTTGGCAGTTATGGTGCTTGCCCAGCATGCACGAGTACATGGGTTCAAACCCCAACACCCACATACACAACTAAGTATTAGAGCAACAAAAGCCATGTGAAAAACTAAATTTAAAAAAGAAAAACAAACTCATTCTCTCTGTCTCCCTTCTCTTTTTCTTACTGTCCTTTTCCTTAAAAAAAAAAAATCCTATGGAATTCATAAAGCAAGCCTAACCTATTTACAAAACATTGTGGAATTCTTAAAATCTTTAGAGTTTGGGCAGCTGGAGCAGAGGCTTAGTGGTAGAATGCTTGCCTGGCATGTGAGAGGACACAGGTTTGAACCCAGAACCACATACACAACTAAGTGTCAGAAAAACAAAACAAAAAATATAAAT
Source organism: Aplodontia rufa (assembly GCA_004027875.1). Classification (NCBI taxonomy): domain Eukaryota; kingdom Metazoa; phylum Chordata; class Mammalia; order Rodentia; family Aplodontiidae; genus Aplodontia; species Aplodontia rufa. The sequence goes on from PVKS010011094.1 coordinate 17,447, forward strand.
GAAAAAATAATAAAAATTTATTCCCCCTCTCACTGTCTCTTTAACAATTTTTTTAAGAGTTTAAATTAAGGTGTGATTTAGTAGAACTTTGTGTATTTTAAAGATAAAGAGAGATGCTGGAGTGGTGGCTCAGTGGTTATGGCGCTTGCCTGGCATGTGTGAGGACTGGGGTTCAAACTCCAGCACCACATACACAACTAAGTGTCAGGGAAGCAAACACTAGATGAAAAACTAAATAAAATTGATTCCCTCTCTCCCTCTCCCTCCCCTTCTTTAAATAAAATTTAAAAATAAGATAAAGAGAGAACTTTTATTGTGTATATTGAAAATGTGCTAAAGGGTGATTTCCTAAAAATAGTATAAGTAAAGAAACAGTGGCTCTGGGGTTTAGAAAGGGAAATATATCTGTTTTGCTTAAATTAAATGCAAAAAAAAAAAAACACAAGACAGTTGAATTTGGGATTTTGTGGTGAGTTATAAGTCACAACTTTTTATAATAACTGCCATTTTATTTTATAATTAGTTCATAAATTATGCATAGATCAACAAATTATAGAAGGCTTTAAATTTTAAAATTGAGGTTACTCTGTCTAGTAAGTTAGTTATTTTATATATGCTATGAATGTACAATTAGAAAAGTAACATAATTACTTTCACATAGCATGTCAGATATTTACTAGCAATAAAAATTAATGTTTTAAAACTCCAGAATTTTCATTCCATTCCTCCCAAGACTCTGACATCCTATTCATATCTAGGAAGTTTTTGGCTTTATTTTGTGTGTGTGTGTGTGTGTGTGTATGTGTGTGTGTGTTTTAAGTGAGAGAGGGACAGTGAGAAAGGAGAAAATCAACTTTATTTAGTCTTTCTTGTGACTTTTGTTGCTCTGACCCTTCTATATGGTGCTGGAGTTTGAACACGTGTCCTAGTTCATGCCAGGAAAGCGCTGTAACCGCTGAGGCACTGTTACAGCCCCTGGTAATTTAGTTTTAAATATCATGTCATTCCCAATGATTTTGTTTTTACAAGATATAGAACTTTGTGTACTGGATGGCAGTACATTTGAATAGTATAGCAACAGAAATTGAATATTATAATTTGAAAAACACATAGAGTATAAATTTGGGCTTTATAAGTTTCTTAATGATCAGAGAGCCATTTTTTCCTTTTGGGGTTTATTGTTTTCACTGCTAGTCAGTAATTGCCCCAGGAGATTCATCTAAGCTAGGCATGGCAGTGCTGTCTATTTTGTATGCAATTCTCATTTGGTAGCTGGAAGAATACAATTATACTAGCAGTTGGATTGCAGTATAAGAGATGTAGACAGAGGCAGAGATGTTAAATATTACTATTAGAAGGAAAAATTGAGTTAGCATTTTAATATTTTAATTTTTATAAAGCTTTTAAAAAGTTACACAATGAATAATTGCTGCCTTTATTTCATTTGACATGTGCATTTATATATACGATCTTAAATTTTCCCCCTGGCAACTGCTATGTTAGAAACAAACCAAATATTTATTGTATTACCTTATAACTGAACTGGGCCACAAAAGTGAATTTTTTATTAAGATTGATAGAATGAAGATGTGAGAATGAATTGTAAGCCTGAAATAAAAATTGCTTAAGTTTTTTTTTTTCCCCCAAGAAGAAAGGGTGTGTTGTTTGGTGATAGCCAGGGACTGACTGAGCATTTTGGCTGTATTCCGAATTCTGCCACTGACTCACTGTGTTTTTTGGCAAGTAACTTATCCTCCCTGAAACAAGTTCTTGATTCTTTACTTCTCTGTTTGTAAAGTTAGCATAATAATATTGTGCTGACCTCAGTTGGGTTGTGTAATGGTTTGCCACTTTAGAACTTTCCAGCCTAAAAATAGTATGAATTTTCAGTCCCTTTCTTTTTTAAATAAATATTTCTAAATCATTATCTATGTGTTAGGTAAGTATATTAGACAGTGTAAATGTAAAACAGAATCCTCACTGTACTGTTCAAAACATAAGCTTGATGAATTTTTAGTTATATACAGCATTTTAAGGACAATAACCTACATTGTATAAATGATTGCTTTATTCATTTATTTTAGTGTCAGAAAAAAGAAGAATTTATTGAAAGAATTCAAGGTTTAGATTTTGATACAAAAGCAGCAGTTGCCTCACATATTCAAGAGGTAATGACCTATATAAATTTTTATGTACTTTTTATGAACCTTCTTACTTTTATATCTCTCAGTGTACTTACAGAATGATGAACAAGAGTGAGCTAAAATATAAATGAATCCTATTTTTATTGAAATTCTTTTTTTAAAGAGATGGCTCCTCAGGGGCATCACTTACACATGGCACAGTATTAACTACAACTGTACTGTTGCCTTTGCCTTATGAGGACTTGGGGAGAAAGCATTGTTTGAGGAATGAAGTATATATCTTTGTTAGCAAAGCATGAATCATATAGTAAATGGAAGCAGCAGAAAGTGGAACACTGCTTGTAATTCAAAACTGTAGAGGTAAGTGATAAATTTAATGTTATTTCATCTCTGTAATTTTCTTTTAAATAAATGGACATAATTGAAGATATTTGAATTATAAATACATTAATATTTTGTAGCATCCATATCAAAATTTAAATCCATAGTATAATGCGCAGTGTCAAATAATTGAAGTTAGTGCAATTTATTTGTTAAGATTTATTTTTAAAACTGTTATTTCTGAATCCATCTACTCATGGGCTTTTTAATCTTACAAAGACTTTTTAGAATTATAGTATATTAACTTACGTGTAAATTAGAAATGAGAAAGGAGAGAGAAGGGGAAGGAGAGAGCTTTTAAAGACGAAGCAGAACCTTAAGATATCTCAGTGAAGCCATTTAAATGTTTTGCAAGTTCACATTTGTGGTGTAACAAAATCACAATTGTAATGTTTTAATGAATCATTGAAAACCAAGTCACCAAAAATGTGGAAAGAGAAATGAAAATTCTCCTTTATTTCATTTCAAATTTGGAAATATAGGCTTGAACTTTCTATAGCTTGAATATTCTCTATTTAGATGACTTTGTGTTCCACATATCGTCTTTTCTCATAGTTAGCATCTGAAGATCCCAGATTTCTTTCAGTAACATTATGTTCAATAGTAAGTATATTAGTACTTTACAAAATAGAATGTTATTTGTAGATCCCCTTTATATATATGTTTGTGTTGTAGTTTTATTTCATTTAAATAAATATGAAGTATTAAAAGTTGCTGAATTTGCCACCATTCTTGAAAGTGTTATTTTTGCTGTTTGTTTTGGAAGTTAAAGCAAAATACCAGAATCATGGCAAGAAATGGAAAACAAGAAATAAGTATTTTATTTATTTTTTCATTCTTTTAAGAATCTTTACATTGAGAGTTCTTCCTCCTAAGATTCTTTGACCATGTTATTTATGTTGAGAATCTACATAAGCTTAGCTATTTAAGTATAAAAATGCGATAGCATATCCTACAAAATTTAAAAACCTTTGTTTTTGAATTCAGGTGTAATAAATTTAAAGTCTTACCTAAAGAAAAATTCAGTTGATTTTGTTAAGGCAGTGTCTGATATATTATTATTAGTTTCCTGTTGGAATGTTTTGCAGTTTTATTTTTTTCATTGACTAGAAAATGAATATTAATTCATTTGAAGATAAAATTTAGTTAATAATTTCAGTTGTGTTTTCATTAATTTTAAATGAGATTATATTGGCTTTTTATTATATGACTTATATAATATATGAGCTAATATTATTACTGAAATAAAATTGGTATTTAAATTTAAGCCATTTTTTAATTGTTTATTTTGTTTGTTTTTTTGAAGGTAACCCATAATCAGGAAAATGTGTTTGATCTGCAGTGGATGGAAACGACAGATATGTCTCAGGAGGATATGGAACCACTCTTGAAAAATATGGCATCGCATTTAAAAAGACTGATAGATGAAAGAGATGAACACTCAGAGGTTTGTAAATTTCAATGCAGTATGAAAGCTTTCTAAGAACAGAAAATAGCAGTTTTAGAAGTTTTCTAGAATTGATACAACTTATAATTAATACAGTATAAATAGTTGTTATGCTATATTGTTTTAGGGGATAATGACAAGAAAAAAATCTATTCATACTCAGTGCGAACACAATTTTCTTCTCTTATCTGAATATTTTCCATCTATGTTTAGTTGAATCTGTAGATGTGGAACCCACATGGTGGGCCAACTGTTTTGTACGTGTGTGTGTGTGTGTGTGTGTGTGTGTGTGTGTAAAATATAGAAACCAGAAAGGAAATATAAAAATCTCAGATTGTTAGGAAATGAATTGCAGATAAGTTTTCTTTTCTCCTTCCTTATAAATTAGTGGTATTCTGATTTTTTCGGGTGTGTTTTTCAAATCATCCTCACAGCTCTGGCAACAGTATAGAAGTGTGAAACTGAAAATATAGTTGATGTAAGTGGAAAAATCATTGCCTTGAAGCATAAGAATCTGCTTAAGGTTAATTTTGTAGTTTATTGCCACATTTTGGAAGTTGGAAAAATAAGTATTTAATAAAAGGAGTATAACAGGTGTTCTGAATAAAAACGTCCCACAATGATTTCAAATTTTTGTACTCAGTATTATGAAGTGTGATTTTTAAAAAAAGGAATTATAAAGCTCCTTTCAAATAGAACTTTGTTTTTTCAAAGGAGTAAAATTACACTGAATTTTTTGCCTGCACTCTCTGAAAGCAAGTTGAAATTTGGAGCACTCTAGACTTTAGTGCTTTTGATGGTGAGTAATAGTTTCTTATAGCAGAGCAAAGTAGTCTGCATTCAGGAGAATGTATAACTTTGTTTAGTTGTTCCATTTGCACATGACAGTTTTGAGCTTACTTAAAGAGAATTTATATGATTACTCTTGGGACCGATGAAATACAACATTGAGGAAATTCTTAAGGATATTTATTTCTAAACAAAACTTTCATGCCACTATAAGAATATTTTCAGTTCTGATGAGAATTTTCAATTTTCTTAAACATTAAAAGAGAAATGGGGTTGGGGGATGCTGGAGCAGTGACTTGGCGCTTGTGGCGCTTGCCCAGCATGCCTGAGTGCACTGTTCGGAACCAGCATCCACGTGCACGGCTGGGTGTCGGAGCAGTGAAGGCCATGTGGGGAACTCAATGGAGATTGATTCTCTCTGTCGCTTGCTCTCTCTCTCTCACTGTCCTTCTCTCTAGAAAGAAAAAAAAGAGAAATAGCAACTAAATAAACATTTTAGAGCAACAATGAAATATTTTTAAGAGCTAGAACAAGGGCTGGAGCAGTAGCTCAGTGGTTATAGTGTTTGCCTGGCCTGCACGAGGACCCAGGCTTGAACCCCAGCACCACGTACACAAGGAAGTGTCAGAGCTACAAGGGCCACAAGAAAAACTAAATAAAATCGATTCTCTCTTTCCTCTCTCTCTTTAAAAAAACAAACAAACAAACAAACAAAAAAAAAACACCAAAACTAGGACAGTGAGACCAAAGAAAGGAAAGAAATGAATCAAGAAATATCCCTAGTGAATATCAAGTTTGTCCTGAGATACTTAGATCATTACTTTTTCATATGATTTTTTAACCATGTACTATATCTTCTTTCAGTTTTAGTCTCTCTTTTACTGCTTTATCCATTATCCAGAACATTCGACCATTTGTATTTCAAGTTTTAAAAGGTATTTTTTTTTTCTTTCTTTCTTTCTTTTTATTTATTTATTTGAAGAATCAATTTTATTTTTTCAGCTGGGTTTTGTTTTTCTGACACAGATGAGGGTCCTCGTGTTTGCCAGGCACGTGCTCTAATGCTGAGCCACTGCTCCAGCTCCTTAAAAAGTATTTCAATACAGTATACCCACCTTCCGAGAAATTACTTCTAAAAACCTATACTGTGGTTTCATATTACTGATGGGCATGCCTTATTTCATTTACCTGAAGTAATTAATATAGGGGTGAGTAAAAATACTTGTTATTTTATCTCTGTGGCAAGTCTAAAAAGAATGTGAAACAGTACATGAGGTGATTCTTTTGGAAACCCTTTTAGGATATATTATCCTGCCTGATTAAGCATTTTGGTTGAATTAAATTTTCTAACAAAGAAAATAAAAAGCAGTCATAGACTCCTGTCTCAAGTGTTTAAGAAACAAGTTGCTAGCTGTTTCTCTGGAGATTTTTTCCCCCAATTTGAGCCACCGATAGACAAATAGAAAAGGTTATTAAAAATAAGTGACAAATACTAGATAAATATGAAAATTATATAAATTTATTAATTCTATATCTAAATATAAATATTCTAGTCCTTTTTTTATTTTGCAAGAAGTTCTCACTGAATTGCCCAGGCTAGACTTGAACTTGTAACCCTCCTACCTCAGTCTCCCAAGTAACTGATTACAGACATGTACCAGCATGCACAGCCCTAAAACAAGTTCTTATATAGATTTTACTCTATAAAGTTTTTATGTTTTGTTTGACTTTTATCATAATTGTTCCACCTAAAAAATATATTTGATCACCCTATTTTTAATTTCTTTACTTTTTTATTCTTTTTTTTTTTTTTTAAAAAGAGAGAGGGACAGTGAGAGAGACAGAAAGAGAGAAACAACTTTATTTAGTTTTTCACATGGCCTTAGTTGCTCCAACACTCAGTTGTGTACGTGGTGCTGGGGTTTGAACCCGGGTCCTCATGCTTGCCAGGCAAGCACCGAAACCGCTGAGCCACCGCTCCAGCCCCTACTTTTTTATTCTTAATGCTAGGGAACAAATATGTCTTCAGTCTTGTTTTATCCAACACCCAGTAGGAGACTTAATGAATTTAAGATCTCTTTACTTTATTGTTTGTTTTATGCCAGACTTTGTGCTGCAAGTTTAATACATACTGTCTTATTAAATCTGCATAATAACCACATTTTGTAGATGAAGATACTTACCCTCTAAGAAATTAAGTAACTTCCCAAGTCTGTCTAATTCAAATGCTTGTTTTCTTACTCTTTTGAATACTTTTGTCTAAATCCACAATTGTGCTGAGAATATCTCTAATTTTTTATCTTAGTGAATTCTGTAAGTATTGATATATTTTTTATGTTCATTCTTCAACATATATTAATAAACACTTGTTTTTATCTAAAATTCTGTGCTGTAGTGCTTGAGAGCAACAAATTGTCATACCATTTCAAAAAAGGAACAAAGATTATTACAATCCAGTATTGAATACTTTTCGATAAAATAATTGTAATTAAAATTTTAGAAGTGATAAGTACCAAAAGTGATATATCTAAATACTGTAGGAATTTAAAGTAGTATTTACTTGCAACTGCTAGTTGGAAGAATCAGGCAAAGCTTATGAACAAAAATTCCCATTACATTATTTTGAAAATGTATGAGGCTTCAAATTTATAAAGCTACCATGAATAAAAAGTCAAAATCTTTAAATAATCTTTAATGGAAAATAAACTCTTATTGCCAAGCTTTTTTCTCTTTTATAAAACATATTTTGTAGCATATGATGTCTATGTTATGTTCATTGACATCTGCAAACTCTTTTTTTTTTTATTAGAAGTATATAGAGATATAGGATACAGTTGAGGGGGAAACATTATCAAAACAGTAGCAATCAGTGTATATAAACTTTGTTATCCAGGGGTGATGCCAAAGCATAGATAAACCACCATGGGTTTCACCTGTTGCAGTTTCCCCCAGAAGAACTCATGCGTTAAATGGGTAGCTCGTGGAGGAATGACATGGGCTTCTGGGATGGTTCCCCCATCTTCCCAATCACCAGACTCCTATGAGTTCTTCATATACCCTCCCCCGTCCCCATCCCCCTCCCTACACCTCCAAGTATCCTAGAGAGCTATCCCCCTGTTACTCTGAAAGTCATTCAATTTGAGATTTTGTTAGGTCAGCCGTCTGTCCTACTGCTTCCCCATTAATTCTGGTATCAACAGATGAGAGAAACCATTCGGCCCTTGAGTCTCAGACATCTGCAAACTCTTGATATCTCCGTTTCACCACCTACAAATGTGATATCTGCCTTGTATTTTCCTTGAGTTCTCCATTTTGTGAATTACTTAGTCAAATATTTTAGTGTATCACTTTTTGTGCTCAGTTCTATGCTAGATAAGATAGAAAGGTAGTATAAGAAATATTGTATCTGGTTTATTGAGAAAAACTATATTATTTGTACATGAAAAGTGAACCTAGAATACAGTTAGGTACCAATTTATTTGTGCATGTATCAAATACTGAATAAATACTATCTGCCTGGTGCCATTTTTAGAGTCAGGAAATGTTACCAAGATTAAAGATAATTGGGATAGTAAGAAAAAAAAAAGTTGATGCCAAGCCTGGGTCACTATGGAGATGTTCACAGACACAGGAAAGTTGGACTGGGCTTACTGGGTAGGCAAATAGGGTAGAGTAGTGTCAGTGGACATGTAAACTACCATTCAAGAAGTAGCAGTAAAGGAAGTCTTTTTATTAGAAAGAGCTTGTATGTATATCTTTGAAGAACAAGGAGAAATAAAGCTAATAGGAAGAAAGGAGTTGAGGGCTGGAAAACTAAGAATCACACCTAAATAGTGTAACTAAGGGGTTGGCTCAGCAGTTACAGCACTTGCCTGGCATGCACAAGTCTGCAGATTGAAACCCCAGCACCACGTACACAGCAAAGTGTCGGAGCAATGAAAGCCATATGAAAAACTAAATAAAATTGCTTCTCTCTCTCTCTAGAAAGAAAAGAAATTGAGTGTTTAAATAAAGGATATGTATTGGGAACAAAAATTGCTTAGAAATGGAGGTGTCAATCCCAGGTGGTTTTGTTTCTTGGGTAAATTGGAAAAGAGGTTATATGTTGTAAATAATAATACTTTACAGTTGGAGACTTAACTAGAGAAAAGAACATATATATTTACAACAATCTTGTGGTTTCAATAAAAGGATGGATGGATAGTGGAAAGTTTCAGGGGAAGTGGATAATAAGACCTACAGTAGGGCTCTGTGGTTTTTTTTTGTTTATTTCTCTTAGAGCTCTATCACCTTAGAAAAGGAATAAAGAAAACTGATGGTAGGTAAGAAAAATAGTGTTAGATTCAAAGTTGAATTTTAATTACCGCTATATCTATTATTTGTTGTAAGACTTCAGTATTTAATATATGTTAGTCACAGGTTCTTTGTGCTTAAAATAGACATATTACTTTTATTTCAGATTATAGTACTGCATGAGATCTTGTTGGAGAATCCTGTAGCTGGGAATTCTATAAACATAAGAGTGAGCCATTGTCAAACAATGGCATGGTAGTACTAAAGTGAAAGTGACATTTAAGGCCTAATTGTAGTTCCAAACTGTACAGGAACTCTAGAGTAGCTAGGAATAATCTGTTTGGGCAAGAGGGGAGGAGTTTAGTAATTAGAGGTTCAAACATAAGTGTAGTGACTTAGGAATAGTGATAGTAAAGGAGGCATGTCATAAAAGAATAATTGGTTCATTTACTGGAGAAACCTGCATGTGTTGAGTAGGCAGTGGACATGGATTTGTAGAGAGAAAAGGAACTAACTGGTCAGTCACCTTCTGAGTGTTTTCAACATGAGTATCAGAATTTAGTTCCAGGCAAGCAGAGGAGGCAGACCTTGATACAGGTGCTAAAGTGGATCCCAGTGATCAGAAAACAACTTCTTGGATGGTTTTTAAAAAATGATCCAATGAGGGTGAATAAGACTTGGTGATGAGAAATAAGAATGGTGGCTTCATAATCCCATGGTAATAAGTCCAATCACTCTGTCTGGAGTAGTAGTACAGTTGAAATTGCTTAGAAGCTAGTTTCCGTTTGCCTGAGACATTTGAAAGAAAAACTGAGAAATTGGTTTAGAAAAAGAGAAGTTACCAAACAAGGAAGGAAAACTAGGGAAATGGAAGAATCTGGTTGTATGAGATATATATAGGTTACGTAGACCTTAAAGTTCAGATTTTGGAAAAGAAAGAAGTTTTGTTTGTTATCTGCTAAATACCTCATGCATGAACTGTTGAATTAAAAATGTCTTTAATTTTTTAATTAAAAACTGTCTTTAAAAATGACAGCTAAATATGACTTTTTTTTTTAACCAATGAATTGTTTTCAGTATTCTAGTATTAGGCACTGTAATAAACACAGTGTCAATATGCTGATGTGTAGAATACTAAAAGTGATTCTGTGTTTATTTCTGTAATTCTTAGACTATCATAGAGCTCTCTGAAGAACGAGATGGTCTTCATTTTCTACCCCATGCCTCTTCATCTGCACAATCACCCTGTGGTTCTCCAGGCATGAAGAGAACAGAAAGTCGACAGCATCTGTCAGTGGAACTGGCAGATGCCAAGGCCAAGATAAGAAGGCTTAGGCAGGAACTGTAAGTTGCTGATTTTTAAGGTTCATTGAACATATATGGTCACAAAGTTGATATAAACAATATTGTTAGGTTTATGGAATACAGATCACTGGTCTGCCATTGCTAGTCTGTGTCAAATGTTTTACTAGTATTTCTCAAAATAAGAAAAATAAAGAGACTGGCATAAGGTTTTTCCAACGTTAATTCTTGTCAATTTAAAGGATGCCCTTTATTCTGGATTTATTTCCTTTATCTCCAGTGTTAAAATGTCATTTGTTTTATAAAATAGTATCCTTCTTTGAAAAATTGGGAGATGCCTTAATTTTTAAAATTTTTATATTCTTTGAAATCTAGAATTGTGGGAATCACTGATACAGATAAAATAAGTTCAGTTCTTTTAAAATTAATGTTTTAAAAGAATGAATTATTAGCATATAATAGTACAAAAAAAGTTTTGTGTATATCTTCTGCATTAAGTAATTGAAGTGCCCATTAATCTGTTTAGTAAATCAAATATTCTGATTTGGTTAATGTTGATATTTATTCACTTTTCTAAGATCATTACCATAAAGTTCATATAAATGTCACATAGACATTTCTTTGTAAACCACAAGTAAAGTCTCTGTTGTTGATATTTTTTTATTTGGTACTTTTAAAAGGACAAAAGATTTTTGTTTTCAGGGCTTCTTTCTCTCTTTTTGGTGTGTTCTTAGAATTTAAGCTTCAGAATGTAGATTTTAAATTTAAAAATACAATATGTAGCAATTAAATTTATTTAGTGGTTATTTAAGATGCTAAGGAAAGTGGTTTGGATGTGCAAGGTAGGAAAAATATTAGTCTATAGGAAAAGTGGAAAACAAAAAAATATACAGCTTTCATTTGTGGTTGTCTGCATTATTATGTGTCTATTGAAGTGAACACGCCCAGGATATTCTATAAACAGCTGCACTAGGAAAATTAGGGGAAAGATTGCTGTTATTAGTTTGACTGGCAGTTAATGGATAGACTAAACAGTGAACACTAGTTCGTTCCATATAATTTAGCACAATCTTCACCAGTCTTCAGATAAAGCATGCAATTAGAACTGCAGTGATGGCTGTGAATTCGTTTAACATTTTGTACTATACTAGAATTTAATTTTTAAATAAAATTTACTTGGCCACGGAGTATATTAAAATTCCAAATAGCTAGGAGGGATTGGCAAAATTTGGTTTCATATATAATGATTGAAAAATGTAAATGAGCATTTTAATGGATAAATATGCCAAATATAAGCAAGTATCTCCAGTAACTAGCACTTCATCAGACACTATCTAATATCTTTGTTGTCCGTTGAAAATGTGTTTTTTCATATATTTCTTATATTAACATTTGCTTTGTCTTTTTTTTTTTCAAGAGAGAGAGAAAAAGAATCAATTTTATTTATTTTTTCCCACTGATTTTTGTATCTCAGACGAATATATGGTGTTGGGGTTCAAACTCTAGTCCTTGCACATGCCAGGCAAGCTCTCTAACCACTAAGCAAGCCACTTCTCCAGCCCCTGCTTTAAATCTTTTTATTGGAACAGATTTTTACTAAAGTGAATCAAACAACTTGAGAAATCATGATTCACAAAAATGGTCCAGGTTGTTTTATATGTATTGGAAACTGTACAAAAAGTAATGGTAATTAGAATTGCAAGTTAACTAATACCATACTAATACAATTTATGAACGATATATCACAATATAATTGCTTTTGATTTGTAAACATTTAGAGTAAAAGTAGGATTTGTCATTTGGATGGAAGAAGAAATTCCTTGTAAATTTCACTTTATACATTTGTTAACACTTTGAAAGACTCCCTTTAATAATGCTTAATTACCACATTGTTTCCATGTTTTGAAAGTTTTTGTAATATAATTAATTCATGAAGAAAAATAGTCTATTGAGACAATTCAGTATCTGAAAACTTACTGTTTTAAAGTATACAGTAAGTGGGTTTTGTTTTGTTTTTTGTTTTTAAGAGAGACATGGACAGTGACAGAAAGAATCAATTTTATTTAGTTTTTCATGTGGCCTTTGTAACTCCAACACTTGGTTGTGTGCATGGTGCTGGGGTTTGAACCCACGTCCTTGTGAATTCCAGGCAAGTGCTGTAACTGCTGAGCTACTGCTCCAGCCCCCAGTAAGTGGTTTTTAGTTGATTAGTAGAATTGCTCAATCATCACACAATATTTCAAAACATTTTCATTTTTAAGATTTTTTTTTAATTTAATAATTAAATCCGGAGCAGTGGCTCAGCAGTTACAGCACTCGGCTGGCATGTGCAAAAATGGAGGTTTGAACCCCAGCACCATGTACACAGTGAAGTGTCAGAGCAATAAAAGCCAAATGAAAAACTAAATAAAATTGATTCTCTCTTTCTCTTTCTTATTGTCTCTCTCTCTCGCTAAAGAAAAAAAAATTTTTTTTTTAAACATACCCTGTCCCTATCACCCTTTTCCCTCAGCTCCTAGCAGCCACTAATCTATTTTCTGTTTCCATGGATTTGCCTATTTATGGATATTTCATATAAATGGAATGATATAATATGTAACTTTCTATGATTGGCTTCTTTCACTTAACATAATGTGTTCCAGATTCATACAAATTGTAGCATATGTCATGTACTTCAATTTTTTATGGTTGAATAATATTACATTGAATGGTCATCCCATATTTTGATTCATCAGATGATTGATGTTTGAATTGTTTCCACTTTTTTACTATTATGAGTAATGCTACTGTAAAGATATATGTGCACAGTTTTATGATGTATGTTTTTATTTTTTTCATATGTGCTTAGGAATGAACAACATTCAACATTGTAAATATTAGTAATGCTACTGAGTCATACACTTTAAAATGATTAGATCATCCAGGAGCAGTGGTGCATGCCTGTAATCCCACCTATTCAGGAGGCTAAGGCAGGAGGATTGCAAGTTCTAGGCCAACCTGTGCAGCTTAGCAAGATTCTCTGTCAAAATAAAATAAAAAGGGCTGGGGGATGTGACTCAGTTGTAGAGTACTTGCCTAGCATGGGTTCAGTCCCCAGTACCACAAAAGTTAGACTGTCAAATTTTATGTTATTTATGTATGTTAACCACAGTGGAAAAAAAAAAACAACTAAAGAAAACCATTCAACAATTAAAAAAAAAACCTTGCAAGAGATATCATTAATAATCATTAATATCATGAAAGGTAATAGCTTTTTATCTAAAAAAAATGACAAACTATCCAATAGAAAGTTAGGAATAAGACATGATCTAATAAAATCAAAATTTTAGTAGCAGAAACATGGGAAAACAAATTTAGGGCTTTTTAGTATTCAAAGAAATACAAATTAGAATAATAATCCAGCAGTTTTCAGTTGTTTTATTGCTTCATATATAGGCATCTTTATCCTCTGTGGTTTGCTACTAACCTTTCTGTCAAACAGATTGACAGTACATATCAAGCACCTTTAAACCTGTACTTTTAGAAATCTGTCCTGAAATATACAGGATTTTGTGCATAGTGAGTTTCTTTACTAAAGCATTATTCATTATAATGAAAAATGGAACTCACTTAATAAATTATGAGTCCTCCTCTGTCAAAGAGTAACTTTTTCATCATTTAAAATTATGGTTTTGGGGCTGGAGTGGTGGCTCAGCGGGTTCGGTGCTTGCCTGGCAGGCACGAGGACCCGGGTTCAAACCCCAGCACCTCGTATACAACAAAGTGTTGGAGCAAATAGGGCCATGTGAAAAACTAAAGTCATTTCTCTCTTAAAATTATGGTTTTGGAAAAAAGAAGCATATGAGGAAATGTGAATAATAGGTTGTTTATACAGTGACCTTTTATTTTGAAGAACAGAATGTAGAAAAGTAGAGATAGTGAGTAGAGGCTTACTTTGAGCGGATGTGCTCTGAAGGGGGGGAGATAGAAAACAGTTTTAAAAAATAATAAAATGAGGACATTTCATATCTACATGGTAGAAACCAATTAGAGAAATAAAGACTGTAGAAATCCTCATGGCAAATAGTAAATGTATAATTCCCTTTAGGCCACTGTAAGTAAATATTGAAAATAGTACGGAAACCTTTAAGAGTCTCTGCCTCAGATAGTATTGCATCAATAAAAACCCTTCCAGCGTAATTGTCTTTGACCATGCTGGATAGGATGAGAGAAGGAGAGTTAGGGACAAGAGGAGGAAGGAAAGATGAAGAGAGGGACTGGAGCAGTGGCTCAGTGGTTACGGTGTTTGCCTGGCATGCACAAATACGCAAGTTCAAACCCCAGCACCACATACACAATGAAGTGTTGGAGCAATAAAGTCCACATGAAAAACAAAATAAAAATTGATTCTTTCTCTCTCTCTCTCTCTCACTGTCCCTCTTACTTTATAAAAAAAAAAAGAAAGATAAAGAGAGAGACTACATTATGAACTACAAGGACATTAGTCATTGATGTTAACTTTTGAAGAATATTTAGGTAGGATTTTGATGACTTCTAGTTATATACATGCCTAATTATTTTTCTTTACTTTTTTCACACTGGGTTGGGGTTATGGCTAATACTATATCCATATTGGTCATTTAGAAATGATAATTCATTTTTATTAATGCAGATGATGATCACAGTTTTTAAAACTAATGTTTATTCCTTAATAAATATGTTTTTGCATTTAAGGGAAGAAAAAACTGAACAGTTGTTGGATTGTAAACAGGAACTTGAACAAATGGAAGTAGAACTCAAAAGGCTGCAACAAGAGGTTTGTACCAGAACTATTGTTACATAAGACCGCCAAGTAATTAGAAATTGATTTTTCTTCTTGTAATTTATAACCTTTCCCTTAGTACTTTAAATAATTGAGGTAACTGAGACTTAAAGAAATTGATGACTTTTTTAGTCTGTCTTTAAAAATAGCAGAGCCAGAACTAGAAATCAAGGTCTCTGGATGTTTCCACAATTCAAACTTTGATAAGATTCAAAAGAGCCTCTTGGGACTTGGGCATTTTCAGTTCCTTTTGTTATGTATTTAGCTTCTGTGGCCTTGGAACCTGGAACACATCTACATACTGTGAATTGTGTTGTTTATGTGTATCTTCCAGGGTCATTGTTCTCTGATGATGCATTATATAGGTATGTGCATATATATGTATGTATGTGTGTGTATGCATGGATGTATGTGTGTGTGTGTGTGTATATGCCAGAATGCTTTTTAATTTTTAATCCTTTTTTATTAACTATTAAACTGGGAGGCTGCTTCTCCTACCCCTACATAATTGTTTTTTTTCCTTATAGGTGCATAATAATTATGGTGGGTTTCACTGTGGCGCATTCATATGTACAAATAACATACTTTGATCAGTTTCATTCTCTAGTACCTTACCTTGCCCTGCCCTCACTTCTCACCATTTGCCTTGACTCTTTTAAAAATATATAAATTTTAAAGCCTTTCTTTTCTTCTTCTATCTTAAGAGTGTTTAAGAATTCATGTCTTTTAATCACTCTAACTTTTTTTTCATTTGGGGGTAGTATAAGGGCTCTTTAATATACAGATGTAGGGATTGGTCTAAAGCTGACCAGTTTTTTTTCCTCCAACTTCCCCTAACCTGCTATTTTAAATGTAGAGATTACTCCATTTGTAGGGTTGTAAACTAGGACATTCCTAGATGAATGAGGCTGAAAGCCCTATTTCTAGATATGCTGTACTGCCATTCTACTTCTTGATGGTAAAAGGATTTTGTTTTTGTTTTGTGTGTGTGTGTTTGTCCTCAAAAACTGTTGTTCTCAAAAACGGCAGTAACAACAACAAAAAAATTTAAAGGGATGAGTACTACTATTTTATATTTGTGACAGTCTCTTAAATGTTTGACATGATAGAAGATGCTAGACTCTTCTCTTTCTGCATTCATCTGTTAAGATGTCACATGCCATGTAGCCCCTGGAAAACTCCACAGCACAGTCATGAGAGAGTGAGAGTGAAAACAATAAATAATGTCCTAATGTTTATTATGAACTCATAAATTCCCTGAAAAGATTTCAGGGACCCACAGAAGCCTCTGGATCATGCTTTGAGAACTACTGTTCTAAAGGATTACAATAAGAGTTTTAAAAGATTGATTTTTAACATTTGCCTCAAATGCTGTTACATATCTGGATAAGAACATTATTTCTTTAAAGTAACTTCTAATAACATTTAAGTAAGATGGCTCCCATTTTCTGTTAGTTCCCTCCCTACTTCTGTATCTTAGTGCGTTCAGGGGTCCTCTGTCACTGAGCTACATTCCAGCCAACTCCTTTTTTATTTTTTATTTTTTTATTTTGAGAGAAGGTCTCATGAAATTGCCCAGACTGGTCTTGAACTTGTAATCCTGCTGCCTCAGCTTCCCGAGTTGGCATGACAAGTGTGTAAAACCACACCAGGCATCTTCTATACTTTTACTGGCTTGTGTTTTTAAAGTTAACTTTTTCACCTTTAATTACTTGCAAATGATTTTGTTAGAAGTTAACTTACTTAACATATCTTAATTTTTTTTTACATTTCTGAACATTATGTAAACATTTGTACATAAAGGGGCTGGAGAGTTGACTCAGCAGTAGAACACTTGCCTGGCATGTGCAAGAACCCAGGTTCAGTCCCCAGCACCAAAAAAAAAAAAATTTGATTTTCTCTTTTTCTCTCTCCTGTTAAAAAATAAAGAAAGAAAATAATATTAAAAGTTCTACATTTATTCCTAGAACATGAATTTACTTTCGGATGCTCGTTCTGCTCGAATGTACCGAGATGAATTAGATGCATTGCGAGAGAAGGCAATCAGAGTTGATAAGCTTGAAAGTGAAGTCAGCAGATATAAAGAGAGGTTACATGATATTGAATTTTATAAGGCAAGAGTTGAGGTATGTTACATAATTAACAATTCACAATATTGTTTTCTTTAAAAGTGTTATGATTATGGGGCTGGAGCAGTGGCTCAGCGGTTTCGGTGCTTGCCTGGCATGAGGACCCGGGTTCAAACCCCAGCACCATGTACACAACTAAATGTTGGAGCAACTCAGGCTATGTGAAAAACTAAATAAAGTTGTTTCTCTCTTTCTCTGTCTCTCTCACTGTCCTTCTCTCTTTAAAAAAAAAAAAGTGTTATGATTTTCAAAATGCATTGAAAATGTAATAAACAACTCTAGAAATGTTGAGCAAACAGTAAATACCTTCAGTTTATTTTATGATAGATCAGCATTATTTTTTAAACTCTTTACAAAGAGATTTTAAGATGTTTTCAACTTTTTGGGATTCTTCTTTCATTCCTTTATATAGCATCATAGGTAAAGCAGACTTTTCAAGTCCTTCCCTCATAGAGTAAAGTTTTTATCACTGCTAATCAATCTTTTCCCTAGAAGCAAAAGCAAAATGCATTTCTAATTATTGCTTAACTCAGATTACTAAATTTGGATCAGTGAAGGCTATGCATATACAAGTAAATTTTTAAAGAGCAACTTTTCCTCCTTGATGTATTTCAGTGTTACAGGAATTTGAGATCAACAGCAAGAATTTGACAGTCCTTGGATCCTTTTTTCCTTTCTCAGTTAATTTCCTTGTTTTCTGTAAGGTAAATATGAGGAGATTTTAGTTAGTTTCAAGAAAGAAGTATGCAAAATAATGAAGTGAAAACGTAAGAGAAAATAAAACACTTCATCCTGAAGATTACCAGTAAATAGACCCAACAGGACTTCAGGACAAAATGCATGTTAATTCTTTGCCAGTTATTTAGATGTACATATGCAAGGCACTATTAAGGGATTTTGTGGATGTCACTGTCTTGCTATACTTTCTCTAGGCTATATAAACCACAGGCAGAGAACTTAGCTAGACAGAATTGTGAATACCCATCCTCAAATCATATAGGGGGGTTTTTAAAGGATTTTCTCAGTATGTTTATATAAAATATTTATTAACAGAGGCTTGTTTTTATCATTCATAGGATTCTTAGTTTAAGTCTTAGTAAAAACCTAAAACCCTGCACTCTCAAGTTATATCTCTAAATAGAAAATTTTAACTCTTATTTCAGTCAATAAAGTAAGCTCTGATTCTAAGAAGTTTGTTTCTTAAATATCTGGAAGACTACTTAAAATTTGTTCTTTATCCTGGTGACTAAGGAATTTAAATATACTCCTAATAGTTATCTATGAAATTATAGTAGTATCACTCATTCTAATATAAGGACTAAGTTATTTTGATTGTGTAATAGCTTAAATTTGGGGGTGGGGTTCAGGAAATGAAACCAAAACTGTTGACTGTATTTCAGTTACTCGTTAGTCTTACTCTTGCATAGAACTTTTAATAGAGATAGCTTATAAAGAATTTTTGTGTTTCATAACTTTAAAAAAATTAATAGACATTAGCACATTGGTGATAAAGACTATTTAAAATGTTTTTAGGAATTAAAAGAGGACAATCAAGTTTTATTAGAAACAAAAACCATGTTGGAAGACCAACTGGAAGGAACTCGAGCTCGTTCTGATAAATTACATGAACTAGAAAAAGAGAATTTACAATTCAAGGCTAAACTGCATGATATGGAAATGGTAAGTTTTATGGGTTAGATAAATTACATAGCATTTAAGGGACAATTCAGAGATACGACTGATTTCTCTATAATAGCAAGAATGACTGAAGTCCTTGAGGCACTGGATCAGAATTCTTTTGTTGTATCACTAAAACTATGTTTACTATGAAGAACCCTTTTTTTTTCTTTTTCTTTTCTTTCTTTTTTTTTTTTTTTTTTTTTTTTTTTTTTTTTTTTTTTTTTTTTTTTTTTTTTTTTTTTTTTTTTTTTTTTTTTTTTTTTGTACCAGAGGCACTAAACCACTGAGCCACATCCCTATCCCTTTTTATTTTGAGGCAGGATCTTGCTAAGTCGCTGAGGGTGTCACTAAATTGCTGAGGCTGGTCTTGAACTTGCAGTCCTTCCTTTAGCCTCCCAAGTCACTGAGATTATAGGCTTGCACCACTGCGCCCAGCTGAAGAAGCATTTTCATTATTCCCAATGATCACTTTAAAAGGATGTCAGACACATCATCAGTGTAATGAGCAGTAATAATTATAATAACTTATTATTGCCTTCAGAGTGAAAAATTGAAGCAGTTTAAAATTTATCCTCATATTATTTGGTTTCTAATAAAAGTTATGAGTAATAAAATAGTGGCTTGAAATTTTACTGCTTCTTAGCTTTCTTTTCTCTCCCTAATCCCTTTCCAATAATAAAAAAGGAACGCGATATGGATAGAAAAAAGATTGAAGAATTAATGGAAGAAAATATGACTTTGGAAATGGCACAAAAACAAAGTATGGATGAATCATTGCATCTTGGCTGGGAACTGGAACAGATATCCAGAACTAGTGAACTTTCTGAAGGTACTCCTAATTTGTTTTATTTACAGAAATGAATGAATAAATGAAATTGTATTTGTTTATATTTCTGAATGTTTTATTGCAGTTCTTTATTTTTCCTACCTGGAGATACCTCAGAAGGCCAGCTAACAATGATCTCACATAGTAATATAATGGTTACACTTTTTTGTTTTTTTAAAGAGAGGTACAGTGAGAGAGAGAACCAATCTTTATTTAGTTTTTCATATGGCTTTCATTGCTCCGACACTTGCTTGTGTACGTGGTGTTGGGGTTTGAATCTGCATTCTTGCGCATGCCAGGCAAGTAACATAACTGCTAAGCCACTGCTCCAGCCCTTGGTTACACTATTTAGGTGTGGTTCCTAGCTTTCCACATTTTAGAATTCAATTTTATGACTGCATAGCAGATTTAATTGATTGCTTAAATACTGTTTCATGTTAATATCACGAGAGACTGGAATAATAATTCATTGATTTCTTTTGAGAACTATAGTAAATATAGTAACATTTAACATATAATGTTTATATATTTAAAATATATATAATTAATAATAATTATAATGGGAGTAAATAAAACAGAAAAGTTGTATTAGCTGGTCAGCATGTTCTTTTGATTATAGGCAAACCCAAATAGGAAGTCAGATTATAATGGGAACATTCTTAGTTAGGATAAGAGAAGTTAAGAATTTTCTTGGATACTTCCAGGATATGTGTAATTGCCATTATTGTGTCTGCCAACCTGTCAAGCCTAACCACTGATCAAGATTACTCCTGCCCACCAGTCTGATACCGGGTATAATAAAAGATCATCAGATAAAATTTTTTACTCTTGGCTCTCTTTTCCTAGGCTTCACATTGATTTCTTAAATGCTTTGTATGACTTGATCATACAAAGATGGAATATCATTTGTTCTACTTCAGTCCCCAGTGTTTTCTCTTTCTCACTTATCCTCCCTCTCCCTGTTCCCATACTCTACTGTTCCTTTGAACTCTATTGTTCTTTTGATGGAATAAATGGATTCTAGATCAAAACAAAACAAAAGACTTAGGAAACTAATGGAATTATAAAAGTGTGTTATTATCCAAAAAGCATTTCATAGAAGATCAACAACACAATGATAAGAACAAAATCCAGACATAAAAATTGAGGTTTTTTTTTTTTTTACTTGAAGTATAGGGCTATTTATCTAATATTGAAGAGAATGTATGCCAGCAGAGATACATGCTGTGTGTATATATTTGTTTCCTTTTTATCAAGAACGTTTTAAAACAAAATAGACCTAGAAATGCCCTTCAATACCTTCATCTGTTTCCCTTCTTGAAATCTAGGATTTAAAAAAATCTCATATATCATATTTCACTTGTAATTCCATTTGTTTATTTATTTATTTTTATACACACACATATTTAATTTGAGGATCAAATGATCCTCCTGCCTCAGCCTATCCTCATATTTTTGTATCAGCAAATTATAGTATTATAGGACCATGTCCCCCAATCCCTACTGGGGATTAAACCCAGGGATGCTCTACATCCCCAGCCCCTCCTTTCTTTTGGAGAGGGGAGACAGGTTCTCTCTAAATTGCTCAGGCTGGGGGCTGGAGCGGTGGCTCAGCAGTTGGAGCACCTGCTGGTTAAGCAAAAGGACCTGGGTTCAAACCCCAGCATCACATATACAAATAAGTGTCTGAGAAACAAAGGTCAGATGAAAAACTGAATAAAGTTGATTTTCTCCCTTTTTTAAGAGAGGGGGAGAGAGGGAAGTGAGAGAATCAATTTTATTTATTTTTTCATCTGGCCTTTATTTCTCCAACACTTAGTTGTGTATGTGATACCGGGGGTTTAACCCTGGTTCTCATGTATGCCAGGATAGCACTGTAACCTCTGAGCCACCACTCCAGCCCCTTTCTCTCTCTTTTAAATAAATAATTAAGTAAGTAAGTTAAGTAAGTAAAGTAAGTAAAAAAAAATGTGCTCAGGCTGGCCTTAGGCTTGAGATCCTCTTGCCTCCACCTCCTGAGTTGCTCAGATTGTAGTTGTGTTTCACCATGTCTAGCCTACTATGAGGTTATTAAATAATTATTTTTTACTTGCTGGAGAGTATTTACAAAAGTAGACACCAAGTTTTCTTATTTTAAAATATGTAAGGCTAAAATCTGCTATGTTTTCTCTAGGCAAAATAGAGTAGATGTGCTCTCTGCTCTTAAGTTTAACATGTATTCTTAATCTAGAGGAAAATGACCCAGGTATACAACCTTTACTTTCTCCATATCATATCAGGATTATTCTTCAGTCTGTCTTTAATTTTTTTTTAAAGAGAGTTGGACAGTGAGAGAGAGAGAGAATCAATTTTTTATTGAGTTTTTACATGGCTTTCGTTGTTCTGACACTTAGTTGTGTATGTGGGTGCTGTGGTTTGAACCCGTGTTCTTGCGCATGCTGGGCAAGTACTGTAACCGCTGAGCCACTCTCCAGCCCCTGTCTTTAATTTTTTAAGGTGTTGAATAAAATATGTTTATATTTCTTATTTTGGTTACACAGTGACCCTGTGAGATCACAGGATAGTAGCTATATTTATAAAAGTAACCTAGAATTAATTGAGAGTAAAGTAGATTGGCCATTGTCAAGTAGTTATTTTCTCATGGAACTAGAATTGGTCTCTACTCTCTTCAGGTAAATTTTGCACATTAAATGTTCCATGTTTAACTCCCTTTGAATTTTTTCCGTATGTCTAGCTTAATTTTATGAAATTAGACCAGGTGTCCTACTGCATAAACATCCAACATTTATTGGAAAGTGTACACATAAATTTACTAATGGTATATTTTTCAATATTGTAGCACCACAGAAATCATTGGGCCATGAGGTGAATGAATTGACATCAAGTAGATTATTGAAGCTGGAAATGGAAAACCAGAGTTTGACAAAAACTGTAGAAGAGCTCCGGAGTACTATGGATTCTGTAGAGGGCAATACTTCCAAACTTATGAAAATTGAAAAAGAAAATCAAAGATTAAGTAAAAAGGTAAATAAGCTTATTATGTTTCTATAGATATAAAGTATAAATAAATAGCATATTTGACACAACCTAGCACTGCTAAAAACGGGTTTCTTGCTTTCTGCCATGACAAAATATTCTAAGTTCCTCTTCAATATTTTCTTTCCCAAACCTGGAAATAGCCCTTTCTCTATAAAGTCCTTCCTTTTGATGGGATTTTGTATTTAGAGATCACAATTTATCATTATAAAACCTGAATTTTAATTAGACTTTCACTGAATGGAAATATTTAATTGTGTAACATTTAGACTAAGTGATTAATTTTTGCATATATTTTGTGTCCCCCACATCTAATTTTGCGTTTAAAAAAATCCTGTCCTAAAAAGTTTGTACGTTATGCTTATGATGCTGTTCTAAAACCATGATTTAAGAACTTCTGCCTTAGATTATTCAAATAATTGCCATAATTTTCTGGCAAAATTTTTATTGTTTAATGTGTTAATCAAATAATCTTAATGAGCATCTGGCAATACATATAGTATTAAAGTAGAAGAGATCACTTAGAAATTGGAAGTATTATGTTGGCTAGCTTTATAATTGAGCTTGTAAGGTATAGTTTCATTTTGAAATTGGCTTTGGAATCTAGTAAATTCTTAGTGATTTTAGCAAGTTTGGGCCAATTTATCATATGAAAGATATTTTTTGTAAATTGAATGTTTTATTTGAGTCCCATGTATGTAAAACAATACATGAGTTTAATTTTTATTCATGTATTTCCATCTAATATGAGAAAACCAGAACAGTTACTAATAACTTATACTTACATAATTTTGCTAATAACTATACTTCCTGAATGTGTAAATGAATGTTGAATTGAGCTACTCAGTAAAATCTATGACATGAAGCTGCATGTATTGGCACATGCCTGTAATCCCAGCTATTCAGGATGTTGAGGCAAGAGGATTGCAAGTTTGAGGCCAGATTGGGCAAAATAAAAATAAAAACAGCTGGCAATATAGCTCACTGGTTCAGTGCTTGCCTATTATGTTCAAAACCCTGAGTTTAACTCCTACTACTTCAAGAAAGGGAAAATTTGTGACTTGATGTTTTTGAGATACTACTTGAAAATTGTATTCTATGTGTATATTCCATTGTTGTTAAAACAGAAACATTCAATTTGCTCTGGTGTTCATTATTGAAATAATAATCGAATATTTAAACCTGAAGTGGGATATTTCATAGTTTTCTACATTAGTAAGCTTTCTGTTGCTGTGAGAATATGCTTGAGCTAAACAATTTGTAGGGCGGAAAGTTTATTTGTTGTCATGGTTTCAGTTTCTGGTGGGCTGACTCCATTGGTTTTAGCCTGTTATAAGACAGAACATCATGGTGGGGAGCACATTGTGGAGCAAAGCTGCTCACCTCATAGCAGCCAGGAAGCAAAGAAGAGGAAGTGACTGGGGTCCCAATAATCCCTTTCAAGGACATATCCCAAATGACCTAACTTCCTTCTATTAGTCCTATCTCCTAAAGTGGCTAATAGCTGAGCCTTTAATACATGAGACTTGGAGAACTGCCCATATCCAAACTATAGTATTTTCTTTTCTTGATTTTTTTTTTAAATCACTTGGCTTGAATATTGTGGTTTAGATGAAAGTATCCTCCAAAAGTTCATATGCGACAATCCAGCAAGGCTGAAATGAAATGATTGGGTTATGACAGCCTGAACTCAAACAGTGAGTTAACCCCCCTGATAGGGATTAACTGGTAACTGTTATGCTAGTAGGGTATGGCTGGAGGAGGTGAGTCATTTGGGGTGTGTCTTTGGGAGATATATTTTGTGTATGATGTGGAGGCTTGCCTTTATCTGCTTCCCTCTGCCACACTTTTCCACCATGATGTTCAGACTTACCTCAAGGAACAGACTAAGCCTTACCCCAGGAACAGACTAAGCCCTCTGAAGCTGTGAGCCCCCAAATAAACTTTTCCTCCTGAAGTTTTTTTGTCAGATTTTTTAGTCCAGCAATGAAAAAGCTGACTGAAAATCAAGTATTTTATGTAATAAGGAGTTTATCAATAATTCAGAGTATTTTTAGCTTGAAATTGCTATCCTATACTTATTAACCAACAATGTGATCGTATCTTTATATGATCATATCTTTATATCAGTGAAAATAAATTTAAATCAGCTGGACATGTTGGTATAGCACACCTATGATCCCAGCTGAGACAGAAGAATTGAAAGTAAAAACATAAAAAGGGATGGGCTGGGATATGAGGTACAGTGGCCCTGGATTCAATCCTTGGTGCCAAAAATAAATAAATGCAAAGCTAAAAAATAAATAAATGCAAAGCTAAAATAAAAGTCTTAGCCTCAGTTTCGTTCAACCCCTTTTCTTTTTTCCTTCTTTATTTTAAAGCAGTCCTCTCTTGCTTTCCCATTAAATTTATACCATTTCTCATCTCTTCCTTCATGACTTTCTATTTTCTTTTATTTTTTATTTTTGAAAGTATCAGTTTCATTTATTTTTATCTGGTTTTGTTTCTCTGACACTTCGTTGTGCATGTGGTGCTGGGTATCAAATCTGTGTCCTTGTGCATGCAGGGCAAGTGCTCTACTGTTGAGCCACCACTCCAGCCCTTCTTTTATTTTTATTCCTTTATTTTCTCATTACTGGGGGCTGAACCCAGGGGCACTTCACTACTCAGCTACATCACCAACCCTTTGTATTTTTATTTTGAGACAGGGTCAGGTCTTGCTTAATTACTTGGGCCTCCAACTTAGAATCCTTCTGCCTCAGACTCTTAAATAGCTGGGATTGTAGGCATGTACCACTGCACCCAGCTCCTTCATACTTTTTATATTCTTTTCCTCCTTGACTGATTAAAATTGTAAGTTATTAATCCACTAAAGCTAAGAGAATCTTTCAGTATGATTTGTATAATCCTTATATGGCACATCATTATCATTTATTCAATTTGTCTGTGCTGAAGTAGAAATTTGCCCTAAGAAAGACAGTAAAAATTATAATCATGTCTGTATATTACATACAGCTATTAAAATTAGCATGTAATGCACTTGACTTTCCATAGTAAATTCTTAAATTTCACCCTTTAGGTATTAAAGCTACTATATTCTATACTTCAGTCAATGATTATCTTTTGTTTTGATGTTTTCTGTTTTGGAAAATATTTAATATGTCATTTTGTAATTTAATTTTCTCTAGGTTGAAATTCTTGAAAATGAGATCATTCAAGAAAAGCAAAGTCTTCAGAATTGTCAGAATTTAAGCAAGGATCTAATGAAGGAGAAAGCTCAGCTTGAAAAAACGATTGAAACACTTAGAGAAAATTCAGAGAGACAGGTTCATAAATTTCTTACTTAAGCAAACAATGTATTTTAAAATATATTAACAAAAGTTGTTTTAAAGTGTGTGCGAACAAAATGTTTATATAACATTAAAGGGAACTATTTTAGAATTTTTTAGATTTTAAAGAAACTGTGGTAGGTCCCCCTTTATCCAGTTTTATTTTCTGCAGTTTCAGTTACCTGTAGTCAACCACCATCCAAAAATTATAAATGGAAAATTTCATACATAAGCAGTTCATAAATTTAAATTGTGACATTCCAAGTAGCATGATAAAATCTTATGACACCAGTTTCATCATGCCTGGGATATGAATTATCCCTTTTTCTAGCACATTCACTACCTTCCCATTAGTAGCCACCTCCAATCTCAGATCAACTGTCAAGTTGTAGCATCACAGTGCTTACATTCAGATAACACTTATTTTACTTAGTAGTGGCTCCAAATTGCAAGAGTAGTCATGCTAAAGTTCACATATTTCAAAGAGAATTTATGTACTTCCTTTAAATGAAAAGGTGAAAATTCTTGAGTTAATAGGAAAGAAAAAATGTACTGATGTTGCTAAGATCTACACTAAGTTGTTGATCTTTTACTGTGCTTAATTTGTTAATTAAACTATACCATAGTTGTATGTGTATAGAGAAGACCAGTATGCACAGGGTTCAGTACTGTGGGGGTCTTGAAACGTTTTCTCTACGAATAATTCTACACCATTTTCTATCCCTTATATTTGAGGAAAGATGAAAACAGAATTTTATAAATTGCCTGGGTGCTTAATAATAATCTAGCATAAAATTTTTGTAGTACCTGTGCCTTAAAGTATCTGTGGACTAGAAATGCAGATTTTGAAATCTTTGAGTGGAATTAGAGAAATACAGCTGTACTTTGATCCTGTTTCAAGAGGAAGAAGTATGGTAGCAGCAAACATCTTTTATTATTATCAAGGAGTTGAGTTATTGTACAGTCATAATGCATATAAAGTAACAATATGATATGCATTTATTCCTAAACCAGAATTATACCCACATCACCCATACCCCTCTTGCCCCCCTACAAGTTATATAAATATTTAGACTGTGAATTTCCCAGAATTAAATGATTGCATAAGTATTATTTGGATTCTCAAGGGTAAAAAGGATGCTACATTGTTGATTATCTCCCTAGATCCCTCCTTATCCTCCCTCCCTCTCCTCTCATCTCCAGTCACCCACTTATCTATGGTTCCCCTGGATTATGTGTTGGTATGCTTTTGCTGGGTCTAATAAATGAGTTTAACAACCTTTCGCACAACCCTGAGTTTGGCAGTAAACATCTTGAATACTATAAAATTGGAACAATAAGTGTTTATTGGTCATTCTTATGTTATATCTGAGGAAACTAAGAACTGGGTAGATTGACCTTGGCATTTTGAAATTTCTCTTTATATCATCCATGCAGTAGTAGAGCTGAGGCAGGAGTATCACAAATTCAAATCCAGCCTCAGCAACTTAGTGAGGTCCTGAGCAACTTAGTGAGACCCTGTCTCAAAATGAAAAATTAATAATGGGCTAGGGATGTCGTTCAGTGATTAAGCACTACTGAGTTCAATCCATGGTACCTAAATAAATAAATAAAAATTCAAATTTCTTTAGGGCACAGAACAAAAACTCTACAACTAACTATGAAATCTGCATTTTTATAACCTTCTCAGGTTAAACACACAGTTTTAAACCCATTATATTAGACCATACTATAAATTGGATGAATTTGTTACCAGATATACCATGTAATTTTGTTATTTATGTATTTTCTAACTAGAATTCTCTTTTAAAATGAATACACATACATATGTACCCATATATATGAACAATGTGTACATATTAACCGAGGACCCTCTGTGTATAGGCATTGCAAAAATTATCAAATGAAAGTAAAACTTCCTGTTTCAAGGATACATGTGCATATTATTTCACCTACATTTATATGTGGATTTGAAGCATGTTAACTTGAAACATCATCTGAAGATCATTTTGATTAATGTATATCTCAGTGCATGATAAGTGCATATCTCTTAACCATTCATTTAGGTTGTGAACTCCTTAAATACATGAACTTTAATGACCTCAGTATATATACACAGCAGTCTTTCAGTAAATATCCATCAGAATTTAAAATAAGTCAGACATTCTTTACTCTTTTATGTTCTTTCCCTGTTAATTTTTAGAAGGTAAAAATTACATGTCAGAATATATGGGTTTTGCTCATTACAGTTTAAATTTTTCTTTTCATATTTTTCTAAAATTAGATTAAAATATTGGAACAGGAAAATGAACATCTGAATCAAACAGTGTCTTCCTTAAGGCAGCGCTCCCAGATAAGTGCTGAAGCAAGGGTGAAAGACATAGAAAAAGAAAATAAAATTCTCCATGAATCTATCAAAGAAACAAGTAGCAAGCTAAGCAAGATTGAATTTGAAAAAAGGCAAATTAGAAAAGAGTTGGAACATTATAAAGAAAAAGGAGAACGAGCTGAAGAACTTGAAAATGAGTTGCATCATCTTGAAAAAGAAAATGAATTGTTACAGAAAAAGATAACTAATTTAAAAATTACTTGTGAAAAAATTGAGGCCTTAGAACATGAAAATTCAGAGCTAGAAAGAGAAAACAGAAAATTAAAAAAAACATTGGATAGCTTTAAAAATCTTACTTTCCAGTTAGAATCCCTAGAAAAAGAGAATTCACAACTTGATGAGGAAAACTTAGAACTGCGAAGAAATGTGGAATCTTTGAAGTGTGCCAGCATGAAAATGGCTCAGCTACAATTAGAAAACAAAGAACTGGAAAGTGAAAAAGAGCAACTTAAGAAGAGTTTGGAGCTCATGAAAGCATCTTTCAAGAAAACAGAAAGGTTGGAAGTTAGTTACCAGGGATTAGATACAGAAAATCAGAGGCTACAGAAAGCTCTAGAAAATAGCAATAAAAAAATTCAGCAGTTAGAGAGTGAACTACAAGACTTAGAGATGGAAAATCAAACACTGCAAAAAAACCTCGAAGAATTGAAAATATCTAGCAAAAGGCTAGAACAGCTAGAAAAAGAAAATAAATCGTTAGAGCAAGAGACATCTCAACTGGAAAAAGATAAGAAACAATTGGAGAAGGAAAATAAGAGACTCCGACAACAAGCAGAAATAAAAGATACCACATTAGAAGAAAACAATGTGAAGATTGGAAATTTGGAGAAAGAAAACAAAACCTTATTCAAAGAAATTGGTATATATAAAGAATCTTGTGTTCGTCTAAAGGAATTAGAGAAAGAAAATAAGGAGCTTGTGAAAAGAGCAACTATTGATATAAAAACTTTGGTTACATTACGGGAGGTAAATACACTTAAGTTTAAGGCTCATATTTTTATATTTTTAAACTAAGGCTTAATTAAGTTTTATTGTACACTGTCGGTAATTTACATCAATTTTCTTATGCTTCAGTAAAATTTAGGAATTAGAACTAGACACAAACAGCTTCTACATTTTCTACTCATTTGAATTTTTAAAGATTTGTTGTAATTAAGTTTCTTTGGAGTATCTGATTTATTACATTATAAACTTTGATTTCAAACTAACATTAAAACATATCAAGACTCAGGGGTTGAGGATTTAGCTCAGTGGCAGAGTGCTTGCCTAGGACGCACAAGGCCCCGAGTTTGGTCCTCAGCCCTGGAAGGGAAAAAAAAAAAAAAAAATATATATATATATATATATATATATCAAGACTCACTAAATGCTAAGTACAGTAGGAAGCAAAATAGCTACTGTTTATTGAATACCTTGTACCAAGTACTGGGCTAAGTTGTGCATACCATGCATTTATGTAGCTTTGTAGGTATTATCTCCATTTCTCATATTAGAAAACAGGTTAAAAAATATTTAGTAACTTACTCTCAGGATCACATAGCTAATAAATGGCAGAGTTCAATTTCTGAATTCAAACCTAGATCTTTCAGGCTCCCAACCTAGGAACTGATTGTTGTTTGGCTCTGTGTATCAAGAATAATTCTAAAATTTATGAGTAGATAGACAGACAGTATGTCTTCTGAAACATGGTGCAAATCAGAAGATCTCTGCAGTGTGATATGAGATAAACCTTTAAGTTCAATCAAAATGTATCTTAGCATTCAGGCAGAAAGTCACATTGGATTGTCAATATTTCTCTAAAGAAACTTTGAGGAGGGCCTTTTCTTTCTTTTTTTTTTCTTCTTTCTGTTGTTCTGTAGTCTTACAGACGTAAACAACAGGTTCCTTGTGCCTGGAATTCTGAGAAAGCCTCTAGTTCTTCAAGTCAATATTTTAGGCTTCTTCTACAAGAAGAGGTTTTGTGGTGGCAGAGGAGGGTCATGTCTAACATATATTTATAGGAAGAAGTAGGCACTAAAGTTCTTGCTCATTATTAAAGACTAAATGGATATGTGATGTATTTTGCCTTGCAGTTTTCAAATCTAAGGTGTGTTTTCACAAAAAGAGTTACTCTCTTTAAATTTTTAACATTAGAATTTAAGAAGCATTAGCACAAGAAGGGAAAAAAATGTTTCAACTGAATTACAATTTTGTTGCTTAACTATTTTTTAATGATGAAAAAAGATTCAATGACAATATTTCTGTCCTTCCTGATTTAGATTATGTTTATTCCTGGATGATAGTAATTAGAATCTTGGCTGACTTTCTTAGATGTTCTTAATACTTAAGTGAGTTGTGTGTTCCTTTTGAAATAAGGATTTGGTGAGTGAAAAATTGAAGACTCAACAAATGAATAATGATCTTGAAAAATTAACTCATGAGCTTGAGAAGATAGGGTTAAATAAAGAGCGACTCTTACATGATGAACAAAGTACTGATGACAGGTGAGTGAGTATTAAGTCTGTTTAGCAAACGGTTGGAATTATTATTTTCCCCAAACAATAATTCTTTCCTGTACTCGCTACAAAAAACTTATATTTCACAACTTCTGATTCCTTTGTTCCTTTATAGAAAGTTCTATAAGAAAAAAGTATCAAATAAAGAAAAACCTAATAGCAATACAAGAAAAAAAAACTTTGAAATGTTATTGTATAAATACAGTGAAAAATAGAAAACCAGGATACCACCCAGGTAAAAGATGATCAAGGACTGTAATTGCCTGTGACAATAGAATAAAACAACAAATAAATTTTCCTCTCAGGAAATGCACATTTAAGCAAGTTATTTTGCATTTGAATCATGTGCTTAAGTACCTCAGATTTTTTTTTTTTTAAACCCTTGTTCCCTGCTTCAGTTCTTTCATTTTGTTTTGTTTGCCAAAATGTGGACTTGAAACAGAAGTAGAGCTGGAGAGATGGCTCAGTGGTAGAGTGCTTACCTGGCACACACAAGGTCCTGTGTTCAATCCCCAGCACTGCATTCACAAATAAATAGAGCAAAAGCAAAAACCAGAAGGATAAAAGAAACTAATACACTCTTCTAAAAAGGAGGCAAAGTATGAAACAAAGGAACATGTATTAAGCAATTAAAGTATAAAAATGAAAACTTTACAAACAGGGTAGGAAATTACTTCATCCACCTTTAATTTTAAAAATGATCAATATGAACTTAAAATTTCTATTCTTCCATGGTAATTAAAGTCTATGAATGAGACTAATCTCATTTTCAAATAATCTCATATCCAGTGGACCATGTGATTCCAGGTAGAATAGAAACTTAATGTTATTAAAAAATATTGTTTCTTCAGCAACAGGGGAAACCCAAGCTGGGCATCCATGATTTGGCATTAGCCCTGGATAACTAAGTATATAGACATTGGTTTTTGATGGTTTGATAATGTTTCCCCCTCAATTGTATCTCTATATACATCTAATAAAAAAAATATATTGTTTCCTTTTTTCTTTTTGAGGCAATGAATGGGTCCATCCCGGGGCCTCACAAGCTTGGCAAGCAGTCTACCCGCAGCCCTAATAATATTGTTTTATTTAGATTTAGATTTTAATTTATTGGAACTTTTATAGTAATATAATTTTTTTTATTATCTACCCATATTGTTCTAGTATTAATATTCTCTATTAACATACAGAATAATATATATAAATCATGAAAAATCAATGCTTATTATGTAGGATTTCCTATTGTAATTTTGAGAATTTTCTTTTTTTAATTTTTTTATTAAGGAGTTATTGTGCATCATAAATGCATATAAAGTAACAACATGAAATGCATTTTTTTTAAATGAGAGAGCGGGACAGTGAGAGATAGAATGAACTTTAGTTTTTCATGTGGCTTTCATCACTCAGACATCACTCATACTTCCGCATGCCAGGCAAGTGCTGTAAACTGCTAAGCCACCACTCCAGCTCCAATATGCATATGTTTTTAAACCAGAATTACCCCCACATCACCCACACCCCAGTCTCTTGATTCTGCTATATTTCACCCCTACAAGTGATATAAATGGTTAGATTGCAAATTTTGAGAATTTTCAAAAGAAAATAGATTGATACTTTAAAAGATTACTTCTGTCATAGCAAAGAGAAATAATTTTAGGCATTTATTTTTTCAGTCCAATTCAGACAACCATATTTTATTATCATATGGCAATATTATAGACATTTATCACATTGAATTAATGCTACTGATATTTCATGAGGAAATATTTTATTCAATTTAATCAGAAATTCATGCCAATTTAGATAGCTGGTCTTTTAATATAGATACCATATATCTGTCACTTTTTTTTTTCAAACAGATTACCTGCTTTGTGTAAGACACTGTACTATATGTTCATGGCGAAAGAAAATGTAGACTAAAAATGTAGTTGCCCTTATTGACCATGTTATAAATTTATGAACCTACCTCTAGGTGGGCCCTTTCTACTGTTTGGCACCTCTTCCCAAACCTTAATTTATACAGTTAGGTATTGTTAATTGAGCTCTTACTATTTGCTGATCATCGAGCATGAAAGAAGTGATAATGCTTTAGCCGATCGTTGAAAAAAGACATAAGTTGGCAAGATGGAAACAAGGACATTCCATGCAGACAAAAGCATTTGTATAAAAGCACAAAAAAATGTGTCGAGCAGTGTTTAGAGTATTATAAAAGATGTAAGGCAAGATATGATACATTCATTACTCCACACATATTTATTTCTATAGTGAAATAAGGATAAGGATATGTGTTGAACTAAAACTTTCAGGAAATGGTATTGAAAGTAATTGATAACTATGGTAAGATTAGGGAAATCAGGAAAGAAGTATCTTAAGCCACCAAACCAGGTTTTTTCTCAGTAAGTAAGCCTTTATGTCACAAAGAAAAGTTCACAGACATAAATTCCTTTAAACTTTCTTATCCTCCATCTTGAAATTTATGTATATCAATCTCAGATGATGTCTCTAATTCCTTTATTAGTTTAGTCTTCCTAATTGATGTTATTCTGACTTCCTTGAAGATACAGATATTATTAAGACACTTATTGTCCTATCAGGAATATATAGGCTATTTATGAATTGAGTGTATAAATAGATAAATTAAAATACAGTAAAGTAGGGTGGAGCGGTGGCTCAGTGGTTCCAGCACTTGCCTGGCATGTGCGAGGACACGAGCACCAAGCACCAGCACCAAGTACACAACGAAATGTTAGAGCAACAAAGGTCACATGAAAAACTAATTAAAATTGATATTCTCTCTCTCTCTCTCTTTCTCTCTCTCTCTCTCTCACACACACACACACACACACACACAGTCCCTCTTAAAAAAAAATACAGCAAAGTAAAGTTAGTGGTAGAGTTGTAAAAAGATGTGATTGTTCTTGACTTTCAACAGCTCTTTATCCTGTGCCTTCTCTTCCAGTATAACTGTTTCTTAGAATTATGTTTTTCAGGCCCCTTACAAGCATCATTCTGAGTGCAGATCATTCCCTTCCATCATCTGAGATCTTTTTATCTGCTTACTATACATCATTATCAAGATCACTCAGAAATAACTCAAATAACACAAATTCAGCGCATCCAAAATCAAATTCAGTAAATTACATTAAGAATTTTTGTTGGCTCAAGCCAATATCAAAATGAGTGATACTTATTCCCAATTTTGAGTGAACTTAAAATCTGAACAGAAACTATATACATATAAATTAATTATAGCAAAAGTCGGAATGTGATAAAATTTTTCATACATATATATACGTGTATATATGTATATTAGGTTTTTATTTGGTTTTGTCTTTGCTTCCGTGTCCTTAAATATAAGAAATAGATTAATCATAATATTTAACTTATGTCACACTCTCCAGTTGTGTTCGTGAGCCATCCTTTTTGTTAAAAAGTTTAATAATTTATTCATGTATCTCATTCAGAAAGGTACTAGAATATTGATAATTACATCTGCCTATTGATATCTTTTGTCACAAGTATGACATTACCTTTTCTATTGTAACTATTCTATCCTAAAGACAGTCTACAATGAGTTTTAAGTCTTAATTGTTCATATGTTCTTATATGAATATTGTACATATTATATCATAGATAAATGTTTAATGATATAGTGAATCCATCTACATCCTTTCATTATCAATTTCAGTCTTATAAAACTAAAAGGAATATTTTGGAAACTAAATTTTCCAGATTTTTTTTTTTAACATTCATTGTTGCTTTTGACAGTTCATTGTAATCTGGAGCTCTGTTCACTCACTGATTTTTTTTTTTTAAAGAGAGAGGGTGAAACAGAGAAAGAAACAATTTTTATTTAGTTTTTTATGTGGCTTTTGTTGCTCCGAGACCTCATTGTGTACGCACTCACCGATTTTTGATGGCACGTGACTAGAGAAAATTTTAAAGAGGGAGTGGGGCAGTAACAGGAAGATAATTGAATTTGCCTCTTAAAACAAAAATACTTTGATAAACCTCATTTATGACAGCAATATTTGGGGTCATAAATTATCTTTAAAAATAATTTTCTCGGGGCTGGAACGGTGGCTCAGCGGTTTCGGCACTTGCCTGGCAAGCACGAGGACCTGGGTTCAAACCCCAGCACCATGTACACAACTAAGTGTTGGAGAAACTAAGGCCATGTGGAAAACTAAATAAAATTGTTTCTCTCTCTCTCTGTGTCTCTCACTATCCCTCTCTCTTTAAAAAAAAATAAAAAAATTTTCTCCAATGATGGATGGACTGTGTTATTTATGTACTTTGATAATAGGTACAAACTTTTGGAATCAAAATTAGAATCCACTCTTAAGAAGTCCCTTGAAATAAAAGAAGAAAAAATTGCTGCTTTAGAAGCTCGATTAGAAGAATCCACAAATTATAACCAGCAATTGCGCCAAGAACTTAAAACAGTAAGTGATTTTCTTGGAAGGAATTTTAATTATTTTATAAATATTTGGACATAAAAGTATAAAATAAAAGTGCAATCATCATCTTATTAATATTTAGTCTATTCCTCTTTCATACTAACTTCACCAAGTAAATTTTCAAGTTCCTTTTGAGAGTATTGTTAAGTAGATCGTTGTTATATGGTTATACTACAATTTTTTCCATCCTATTCATGTATGTGTTATCCCTAATGAAGTTGGAAAGGTCAGAAATAAACAGGTGGGATGGTGGAGAGGCAGGCATATTTCATTGAGAAACCTCTCAATGTGATATTGGCACTGCAATCTGGTTCTTTTTCTGTTGAGAATCCAGGTGAACTTTTGATGCTCAAAGATATAACTGTGGGAATACAAAGTAGAGGAAAATCATATTGTGGTATAAGAAAACAACTCATCTCCTCAAAAATGAGTACTTCTCCAGATCTATTTTCTTTTGACATTTGTGATTATTCAACTAACACTGTTTTCCCTAAGTGAATGAATTTAAATATAAGGGATTTGTCCATTACATAGGGTTAGTAGGTGGTAGATGGAAGATTCTTATTCTAGTTTCCTTTTGTGCTCTCTACATTGCCCCAGGAGTGGCATTAAGGTCAACTAAACAGATAAGATTAATGTAGGCCATATTTAGGTTGATCCTGTTCAGAACACTGTAGGAAATACAAGTAAATAACAGAACTGTCAGGTCTCCCTATTCATTGTTTAGAGTGAGAGTCATGTTTCCACCAGATAATAGTTTATGTACAGGAAGAGATTCACATTGCGGGTGTGTACGAACTGCCCTGGCTCCGTAAACTTATGCTCCACAGTAGTTAACATTTTGGAACTCCAAAGACATAGATTTAAAATCCCCGTAATGCACACAGAGATCAATTAAAAGTTGCTGAACCCAGAGAAATTCAGAGATCTGGCTTGCTATTATTTATAGTTCTCCCTGTCCAAATACAGTCATTTTTCCTATAAGCAATATTGCCTAGAAACATAGAATGTTTAGTTTTGGCAGGTTTCTAAAGAAACAGTTAACCACAGTTAAATTTCATGCAGAAAAGCAAAATGTTCCTCATTGCTGTACCATCATTATTGGTATTTTGCCGTGGAACATGTACTGTTACAGAAATTTTGGAACTTTGCTTAGTTAATGTTAGTGATTATCCAAAATATAATGTAAGACTGCATGCCAGAATTTATCATTAGCTTCATATCCTAAAATTTTTACCCCATTAAACAGTATCAGTGGGTTGCAAATAAAAGTCACCTTCATGAAACTACTCAGCTTTGGTTATAGATTGATATGTATATGTTTCAAATCGAAATGATATAACTTTAAAATTGTATCATCATCTTCCACTTTTGACATAAGTTCTGTGGACTAGCTTCCTGCCATGCACATCAATTGAACTGAAATTCTGTTGTTCTAAGAATCTAATAACCATGCGTGAAGAGGCATATCACTTGAAAACACATTGTGAATGTTAACAACAAGTAAAATGTGGTCTAAAGTAACCACTAAATCAATTTGACAAAGAAGCATAGCTAATATGACCCCAAAAAAGGGAGATGATATTGAATCACAAAAGTAAATCCAGGGACTGGCGTGGTGGCTTAGCAGTTCTGGTGCTTGCCTGGCTTGGGTTTGAACCCCAGCACCACATACACAATGAAGCGTCATACCAATGAAAGCCAAATGAAAATCTAAAAAAAAACTTATTCTGTCTTTCTCCCTCTCACTGTCCCTCTCTCTCTTTAAAAAAAAAAAAAAGTACATCCATCCAGACACACTGGTGCACACCTATAATCCCAGCAACTCACGAGGCAGAAGTATTACAAGTTCAAAGCCAGCCTCAGCAATTTAGCAAAGTCCTAAGAAACTTAGTGAGAACCTGTCTCAAAAATAAAAATTAAAAGAGGTTGGGATGCAGCTCAGTTGTTAAGCATCCCTGGGTTCAATCCCGATACCAATAATAATAATAAAGTTTCAAAAGAAGGCAGGAAATGAATAGGACAAACTACAGTTTAGACAAATATAAAAATAATAAGGCAGCAGTTTTAAACCAGCTAAATTAATAAACACATTAAATGTAAAAGGTCTAAACACCCAGTTAAAAAGCTGCAATTATTAAGTTAGCCAAAAAAGCAAGAGTCACTTATTTGCCACCTTAAGAAACTTTGAGGAAAAATTATAGAACATTCTAATACTAATTAAAGAATGCTAGTATGGCTATATTAGACTAAGTCTATTTTAGGACTATGAATAGTGACTGGGGTAATAAAAAGATTCATTTTCTAACTGTAAAGGGATCATTTTAGCACAAAGATATAACAGGATTAAATGTTTACATACCTAATGACAGCTTCAAAATACATGAGACAAATACTGAAAGAACTGCATGGGGAACTACAAATCCACAGCTATCATTAGAGGACTTAATACAAAACTCAGCAAGTAAAAATGATGTCATCAGTCAGATAAAATGCTTTCATGGATAACCTACAGCAAACGTCATCCTTAATGGTGAAAGACTTAATTACTTCCCAGACTAATTACTTCCCCTTCAATCAGAAACAAAGGAAAAAGAGTTGCTCTCACTATTTCTATTAAGTGTTGTACTGTTGGTCCTAATTGGGTATCAAGGTAAGAAAAGGCAAAAGTATACAGATTTGAAATCAACTCTGACATGATTTTATTCACAGAAAATCTTAAGAAATTTGCAGAAAAATCTCTGTAGCAAAAATGAACTTCTCAGTGTCACAGAATAAAAATCAGTTTGTAAAAATTAATTATATTTCTTTATATTAGCAATGAAAAGTTAGAAAATGCAATTTTAACAAAAGCACTTTTTTTCAAAGTGAGAGAGAGAGAATCAATTTTTATTTATTTTTCCATCTGGTTTTTAGTTTTTCTGACAGTTGTATATGTGGTACTGAGGTTTAAACCTGGGTCCTCACACATGCCAGGGAAGCACTCTATCCCTGAACCACTGCTCCTCCAGCCCCTAAAGTACTTTGTTTTTGTTTTTATATTGTGGATTCAAGCCAAGGCACTTTGCCACTGAGATCTATCCCCTGTCCTTTTTATTTATTTATTTTATTTAAACACCATTTATAGGGGCTGGAGCGGTGGCTCAGCAGACATTATGGCTCTTGTAACCATCATGAGCAAGTACACGGGTTCAAACCCCAGCACCCACATACACAACAAAGTGTCAGAGCAACAAAAGCCATGAGAAAAACTCAATTAAAAAAATTGATTCCCCCCTCACTGTCCTTCTCTCTTTAAAAAAATAATTAAAAAAATAAACACCATTTATAATACCATGAAATAACATTTAGGAATGATTTTGAGGAATTGTAAGAACTATATGCTATGAATTTTAATTTTAAAAGAAATCTAATAGAAGCATCTAAAGAATACCTTAGTAAATGGAAAGGAGTACCATATCCGTGATTGAAGTACTCATTATTGGTAAAAAGAATCTGTTGATTTAACATCATGCCAATCAAACCCCCAACAAGGTTAATATATAAATTAATAGTATAATTCTAAAATTTATCTGGAAATATTGACCTGATGTTAATGAAAATTTTAAGCAGCTTGAACTATTGGACATACTGTTAGGAATTTAAGATGCTATATAAATAATTTAGAAAGTAGTGTGGCACCTTCTCATAATATCAGGCATATAGTTAGCCTATGAAATGACAGTTATACTTCTGTTTATTCAAGGAAAATAAAAATATAAGTAACTAAGTTTTTATAATAGCTTGATTTATCATATTTTAAAGAGAAAGGAACAGAGAGAGAGAAAGAGAGAATCTACTTTATTTGGTTTTTCATGTGGGGCTTTCATTGCTCCAGCACTTCATTGTATGTGTGGTGCTGAGGTTCAGACCTAGGTCCTCATGCATGCCACACAAGTGCTGTAACCACTGAGCCACCAATCCAACCCCTATTCATGTTTTTTTTAAAACTGGAAATAACCCAGTGACCATCAACTGGAAATAGAATAAGCAAATTTTGATACATGTTCATAAAATGGAACACAACACAGCAATAGAACAGAAACTATTGATGCATTCAGCACATGGATATAGCTAGAAATATGCTCAGAAACACAGAAGATTATATGCTGTATGAGTTCATTTACATGGAATTTTAAAATAGGCAAAACTAAATTTTAGTGAAAGAATTTAAAACAGTGGTTTCCTGGTTAGCAGTGATCTTTCTAGAATGATGGAAATGTTGTCATGTTGACAGATGAATTACAGGGTATATGCTGTTCTCAAAAACCATCAAATTTCACTTAAAATCTATGTATTAGTAACATACATTATACCTTTATTTTTAAAGATTACATTATCTTTAAGAACCATTAAATTTGAATACATCATGACATAATTCACAATATTACATTTTAATTAATTTAAACTACTTGATTTTTTAATTAGCTAGACTATTTTGTTACAATGATTATTTTATCTTGACTCAGTTTATTCCTGTTCAAGCATAAATATTTTGATTAAAAATACATAAGGTAAAGGAAACATTTTTTTTTTTTTGCTTTTGTACTGGGGATTTGTTTTTTTTCATGTTTTATAGTCTTTTATTTTATTTTTTTTCCACATTTATTAGAAGTATATAGCGATATAGGATACAGATGAGGGGGAAACATTGTCAAAACTATAGCAATCAATGTGTATAAACTTTGTTAACCAGGTGTAATGCTAACGCATAGATAAGCTACTATGGGTTTCATCTATTGCAGTTTCCCCCAGAAGAACTCATGTGTTAAATGCGTATCTAGTGTAGGAATAACATCGGCTTCTGGGATGGTTCCCCCATCTTCCCAATCACC
>PVKS010011095.1:0-57821 GCA_004027875.1 Aplodontia rufa
AAAAAAGATTGAATTCTGAATTCAAGTCTGAACTGATCAAGTTACTTAGGAAGTCATCTAGCTAATGAATGGTAATCTTATATATTTTTTCATTGTTTTTTTTTTCACTTCTAATTTGCCAACAGAGCTGGTAAATTTAGGAGGAAACAT
Organism: Aplodontia rufa; assembly: GCA_004027875.1. Taxonomy (NCBI): domain Eukaryota; kingdom Metazoa; phylum Chordata; class Mammalia; order Rodentia; family Aplodontiidae; genus Aplodontia; species Aplodontia rufa. Next base: position 151 of record PVKS010011095.1, read on the forward strand.
GAACATTTAAAGTTAAACATTTGGCTTACTTGTTCTTTTTTCTTTTTTTCCACATTGTTCTTGTCTCCCATTAACACTGATAATTTAATTTGCTTGAAGGAGATAGAGCAGTTCCAGTTTCTGTTTAGAAATTTCTTGTAGAAGTGGTAAACAGTGGTAAGAAAGGCTTTCATTATGAAACTGCATTTCCAAAGTATAAATCCAAATTTAATTCAGGAGAAAATTAAACAAAAATTAGAAGGGATTTTTTTCAACTTATTTTCAGTGGGCTCATAGTTTCTTAGAAAGAAAAAAATCAGATTATAATCTTTGCTAAAGAAAGTCAAGATGCAATTTTGAGTCATAGGCTGTCTAGGCGTTTTCCTCAAAATGTTGGTGAATAATAGATGATCAATTCCAGCTGATCCTGGAGGGCAAGAGTTATTTTTTGGCAGCAGCTGCTTACATATAACACATTTTGTGGAGGGCATATTCAGAATTCCCTGTGAGAAGTCTTTGGAGAGAGTCTTTGTGAGAAGACTTTGGAGAGGGAAAACCCAAACTTTAGTACTTTGGAGAAGTAAGGATGTTCCAAGTCCCAGAAGAAAAGAACCAGTGTGAACCTCAGTGAGTTTAGCAATTGAAGGAAGAACCTGATTTTGACTCCTAAATAACAAAATTCTGAATTTGGACCCATGATAGGACCTGATAGTGGTTTTGAAGCTGCAAGGAATTTTAGAGCACAATTTTTGTTCTTTGATATTTATAAGCAAGGTAAGTACTCTCAGTCAGCAATATATCCACATTTGTGTCCTCCCTTTTGAGGTATTTCTGAGGCTGTTGCTAAGTTTAGAAGCTGCAGAGGCAAGAGAATACTATCTTTTTCCTCTCTGTCAGCCTCAACTTTCTGCAGGCCTCTGAGGGACAAAGAAAGAAATGGTGAGCCCTTCTTCTGATTTTGAAATCAATAACGATAAAGGAAGGAGCAATTAAGAGGAAGATCAATACCTGAACTGGAAGGAATGCTAGGGAGAGAACTTCTCTTCACCTTTGAAAAATGTCCTCATATTAAGACAAATTGGGCTTTTTTTTTTCTTTTAAAAATGTTTTTCTTTTTCCTTTTTGCTGCTTCAGGTTTTCATTCTCTATTCTGAAACTATATAATTAGGAATGAGTCACTTTATATCTCAATGATAGTATAGTACATTTTGTTTGCTCCAAGTTTTCTGTACTGGGATTTTTCTTTTATTATGCCTTTTTTGTTTTGTTTAGTTTTTTGATTCAGTGATTGACTTTACAGGTGGATAAGCATGCCTAGGTAAATACTCTTTTGTTAGGAATAAAACGTGGCTCAGGGAGAGAGAGGATAGAAAATGAGTGGTGGAGGGAGAATTTAGTGGCCAACATCCTCGGGTGACTCTACTTTTTGGCCATTCTGGTAAGTAAATATTATATTTTTATTTGCGTCCTCCTATACTTTGGAGAAGTTTTAGATCCCTGAACTCTTGTGAAGAATAGATGAAAATCCTTAGCCTCTATGAAGCCTTCAAAATGATTACTTGACATCTTTTTGGCTGATTTTCATCCATGAGGAAGCAATCAATGTCCTGTGCTCCACTGATATTGACTGATATTCTTGATTAGACTGGGAAATATCTTGCTTACTCTGAACTACTAAAGTCAATGTTTGCTTTCTCCAATTCTTGGAATTAGCAAGTGCTGGGAGATTTGTGCTAGGTGTTAGAAATTTACTTTTCAACTTTATAACCATTGAGTTATTTAATTTAAAATTAACACTAAAGTTACCTGATATAATCTCAGAAGGCTGAGGCAGGGAGATCAAAATTTGAGGCTAGTCCAGGAATGTTAGGGAGACCTGTCTTAAAATAATAAATAAAAAGAGGTGAGGATGTAACTCAAGGGTAGAGTGTCCCTGGAGTCAATTCACCAATATTAAAAAAATACCTGATTGGTTTCTTTTTTTTTAGCAATATCCATATAGATCACTAAGGTATAGCACCTACTGATGCTATGAATAAGGTGAGGTTTGTACAAGAGTCTTTCCCATTTTCTTGTGCAAAGTAGGTACTCAGTGGTATTTGGTGTCTTCCTGATTTATTAGTGGTAACAAGTTCTTTCTTTTTATTTATTTTTTTTAGTTTTTTATTTTTAAAGTGGTAAAATAGCAATCTAGGATTACATAGTTAATCAGCATTCCAATTTTCTTTTTAAGTAGCTTTCATATTTATATAAAGAGAGAGATTTTGGAGGTTGCAGGGGGTGTAGATGAGTGGTAGAATGCTTGTCTAGCATGCCAAGGTCCTGGGTTCAATTCCCAGCACTGTAAAAATAAATAAATAAATTAAATAAGGCAGCTTTGCTAGATTAAACTAAAATATAAAAATTCAAAAAAATCTGCAATACTGATACATATTTGCATCCACTGCTTAACAAACTTTTTCTTGCTATTTTGAAGTCACTAGCAAGAATTTTAGGTATAAAACACCATTCTGCATGGTCTGAAGCTAAAACTTGTATCTGCAGCCTATTGCAACTTTCAGCAATAGAACACAACATTTAATATAAGTTCTAAAAAATACTATTATAGCTGTTAATATCCATGATGGCATATTGATGATTAATTTATCCAAGAAGCATTTATTGAGTTCCTGTATCTAGATGTTACTGCTCTGGCATATGTGGTGACCAACAGGCTATTTTATTTTATATTTGTGGTGCTCAGTTATTTAGTTGAGCTGTTCTGATGCCCTTCCAAGGCTGTTGTAGTTACCATAGTTTTGAAGGATTTATTTGAAAAAAACAGTCAAACAGTCATGTCCCATGAAGTGTAGGTCAGAGAGCCAGGTAAGGGTTACTCTGAAGACCTCTGCTTTCATTTCTGCCTTACAAATTGTCTTAGTTTCCTAAATTGTAGAAAATAGCCTGGAATGGTGGTGCCAGCCTGTAGTTCCAACTACTTGGGAAGATGAGGCTTAAAGATCCTTTGAGTCCTTATGAAATAAAGCCCCTTTGCAATAAAAACCTACAAATTGTTTAGCTCCTGAACTTTCTCAAGCTGAGATTGGAAGCTATACAACCACACCCTAGACCCTACAGACACCAAGGAAGCTAAAAGTAACATGTTCTCTGGCTGGCACAGCCTGGCTAAATCTATGTGTGTGTATCTCTTGGGGTTTGTTTCCTTCTGTAGGATCATCAGAGAAACAATCTAACTGCTTCTTGCCAGTTTGATAACCCAGAAGCAGGTAGATTCATTTTCCCTTTTTATGTAATTTGTTTATTTCATATGCAGGATCCAGAAAGTTTCCCTATCCTGGCTGCCAGTAACATTTAAATTTGAAAGTGAGACTAAGTCTTGGCAATGTAGTGGGACCCCATCTTGAACAAAACAAAACAAAACAAAACAAAAAATATGTAGGAAAGATTCTTCAGACATAGGTTGGTGGGAAGCTAAACCATGAGATTCCTAAGGCCTTTTTCACATATCAGATTTGGTAGTTTTTCCTAACCAATGGAGAGGGAATCTCTAAAAACAACCTCAGAAAAACACAGAAAGCCCCTAAACAGTGCCACTTTTTTGTAACTGTAGTGAGCTCTAATGAGCAGGTAGGCATGGGCTATGTCTATCACACTACTGACCCCTGCTCATCCATAATCACTTGTGCAAAGAAAGTCTGGAGACTAACAGAAAAGCATTATGGAGCTTTTATTGATCTCTGCTTCTGACTGTGAACTGAAGCTGAAGACTTGTTAAGCTAAATGAGCTCAACTGAGACTCAGGCTGTCAACATTTATGCAGAACCTGCACATTTGCTTTTGGAGCTGTAGGGGTTTTCTTCTGATGAAGCATAAACATCGTACATGGACAGTTTTGAACTGAGCTTTCTGGTAGTTATATAAAAAAAAAGTATTTCTTTTGCTTTTAGTGAAATATAGCTATTCTGTTGTTTTTATTTCATAAGTAACATGTTAAGAATTTATTATTAAAAAGTGCTTTTATATTTGACATTGAGTAGTATTTGCTCATTGTTATTAAATGAAGTAGGAGCTTCCTGCTTTGTTTAGTGAGCAGTGTTAATTTTAATTCATTGTCCCTTATGGCTGGAGGAATTTAAGCAGGGACTCGGTAGAGATCAATATTAAAAGGTGATGGTTCTCAGCATGTGGGCTCCAGGCCATGGAGTGGTGGTGTTAGCCTCACCTGGAACTTAATAGAAAACTCCCTACTGCAGGTGACTCTGTCACATGCTTAAGTTTGAGAACCCTGTGATAGAAATATGAGTCCTAGATCAGTAATTCTCTGGAAGGAAGAGGATGGGGAGTATCAGAAACACATGGGTTTCTTCTTAAGTGCAGTCTTTCTTAGCTCTCCTCTGTTCCTCCTACTCCCATTATTGCAGTGAGCCATTACCTTGGGAATCTGACACATCCTTTGGAAGCATTGGTGTGAACCACTGGACTAGATGAATGAAAATTTTAAGAGATGGTTCATCATTATGCAGTCATGTCTGACCTTGTGACCTTTCTAGATACTTGTTAATAAAAAAATGATAAATTTCTGTTACCTTTATCTGTTATAGTTATAGTGTAGTCTCTACTGCTGGTAGGAGTGAGAAGTAAGAGAAGATGGGGAACTTTTTTTTCTTCTTTTTTTCCTTTTTTGTTTCAGTACTGGGGTTTGAACTCAGAAGTGCTTTACTACTGATCTACATCCCTAGACATATTTATTATTTATTATAAATTTGAGACAGGGTCTTGGTATGTTGCCAAAACTGGTCTCAAATCTGTGATCCTTCTGCCTTATCCGTCCAAGGTGTTGGGATTACAGTCATGTGCCACTGCACCCAGCAGATGTGTATTGATTTATAATCTAGGACTAGCTTCTGGTTGCAGAACTTTCCTAGGAAATCTGAAAATGTTTCTACTGTTTTTTGAAAGGAAGAATTTAATCTGGTTGTGTGATGCTTTGCCTTTTGGGTTTCTCAGAGATAAGCCACCCAGTACAGTACAAATGAGGTAGCATAGAAGAAAGCAGGATCACACATGTTCATGGCAGCTCAATTTACAATAGCTAAATTATGGAACCAACCCAGAAACCCCTCACTGGATGAATGGATACAAAAGCAATTAGAAACAACCATATTGGGGCCTTTGAAGGTAAATGGATGGCAATGGAAGAAACTATGCTGAGTGAAGTGTTCCAAACCCAGAGACTCAGGGTCATATGTTTACCTCATTTGTGGAGACTAGAGCAAAACTCAGGCTAGAGTGAAACCCAGCAAAGGTGTAGCAACACATAATCTAGGGGAACCATAGATTTGTAGGGGAGCGGTGTGGGGAAGGAGAGATGGAGAGAGGATAGGGAAGGATCTTGGGAGACAATGAGCAATGTAGCATACTCTTTACCCCCTAAGTATCCAAATAATACTTATGCAATTGTTTAATTCTGGAAAATTCACAATCTAAACATTTATATCCATTGTAGGGGCAAAACATAGGAGAATCAAGAGACTGGGATGTGGATGATGTGGGGATAATTCTGGTTTAGGAGCAAATGCATATCACTGTTACTTTATATGCATTTATGATTGTAGAATAACTCAACTCCTTAACAACAAATAAAAAATAAAATAAAATGAGAGAAAAATGAAAAAAAATTTTGAAAAGAAGAAAGGATAGAAAGGAGACAATAGAAAGAAGGAGCTATATCTTTAAATCTGAAAACCCCATGTCCTCAGTCACCACCCCCCAGACCTGTTTACCTCTAGGCCTAAATTCTTAAAAGGTCCAATAAATCTTAGAGTACTGCAAATCCAGTTAAGTCATGGCGGTTACGGCACTTGCAGCACTTGCCTGGCAAGTGCAAGTAAGCAGGTTTGGGCCCTAGCACCAAGTACACAGTGAAGTCTTGAAGCAAAGAAAGCCACATGAAAAACTAAATAGAATTGATTCCCTTTTCCTCTCTCTCTCTCTCTTTCACTGTCCCTCTCTCTTTAAAAAAATTTTTTTAGACTAATTAAAAGAAGCCTAGAGAGTATGAGACCAATGAGCTGAGTATAGTCAAGAGCTGCCTATCAACTAAACATCAACCTGAAGATTCCAAGAAGAACCAAACCACTTTGGCCCACTCTGTGCTCCATGATCAAAAGGCTTTAGCTCACTAGGCTGATGGCACCCCCCTGCTTCCACATGTTCACCATTTACAAACTTTCCTTTAAGAGAAAAATACTGAGATCCGCAAAGCTGGGGTCAGACTCCCTCTCCCTTTGAGTGCCCTATTCTATTGTTTGATTTCCTGAATAAATCTCTTCTTGTGCTTTTAGGAAGCATCCTGAAATTCCTTTCTGTTGTAAGTCCAGAACCTGCTATGGCTGAGTTGAGGTCTCCTTCTTTCTTCTGTGAACCTCCTCAGACCCCATCCAGTGACACAATAGTTGTATTGGTTATTTAGTCTTCAAATCCTGGTAGCCTGGGCATAAATTCTGGCTCTATTGTGCTTGTGTGTATGACCTTGGGAAAATTCCTTTATATCTCTTAGTGTCTTCAATTGTAAAATCAGGCTGGTAATAAGTCTACCTCTTAGTTTGGTTTAAGCATTTAATGAATTAATGCATGTTAAGTGACTGACAGGGCTCAATAAATGTTAGATATTACTATTAATAAATTATGGTATAATGAGAGATTAAATTACATAGTACTGTAAAGGAACTAATTGGAACACTAATTTAACTCAGAAGCTATGAAATCAGACACACCCAGGTTTGAATTATGTATCCTTGAATTATGTATGTATCTTAATACCAGTAACTAGTCACTCCTGAGCCTTGCTTTTATCTTTGAAAGGGCCACTGTGCTGTCTGTTTTATAGGGCTGTGTGAGCAGAGAGCAGAACATTTGGAGGAGTCTGGTGTACCCAATATGAATGGCTATTATTCTTTTTATTGCTACTTACTTTTCTTGAACTAAATTTTAAATAGCAACTTCCCTTTCCTATGGAAATTGAAGGAGTCTGATTTAGAGGAAGTGTATATGCTGTGGAATGGCCCATATGCCACTTTGCTATTAGAATATGATTCATTATTTCTAAACTTAGTATTGCTTTATTTGTGTGCTCTCTGCTTTTCTCAGAAATCCCTATGTTCAGATCCAACCATAAGTTCTGGATAATAAAAGAAAGCAACTACAATTAAGTGTATCTTTCTCAACCACCAGTCATTCCTATGAGGTTTTCTGACCAAGCAGTCATACAAAGAGGACTAATATTTCAGTAAGGAATTACGACATTTGACAGTGGTATGGAACTCTTCTATTTACAAAAGTTTTCAACTTTTATTATCTTCTTTTGTTGAGGTACATTTACATATGCTTAAATGGGTAGATTTTAATTGTAATTTCACCAGGTTGAATAAATATATATACCCCTGTCAAGATATAGAGTCACCCTGGAAAGTTTCCTCACATCCCTTCTCAGACATCTCCTTATTCCTATTATGAAGCCATTATCCTTATTTCTATCATCATAGCTTTTCTTGATGTAGAATTTCATATAAATGGAATTCTAAAGTCTTCATCCGTCCTGTTTTCCTTAGCATAATACTTTTGATATTCTTCCGTCTAGTTTCGTGTATCAGTAATTTGTTCCTTTCTGTTTCTGAGTAATATTCTATTGTACTGATATGCCATACTTTGTTTATTCACTTTTCTGTTGAGGGTCACTTGGGCTGTTTCCATTCATCATTATTATAATGCTGTTGGAAAGTCAGAAGTTTCAACTATTTTTTTCTGGCAAGATCCAGGGAAACTGCCTGGATCTTGGCTGACTGAATTTGGCCATCCACCCACATTAGAAAAAGGAAAACTCTGTCCTTTTTACGGCCAACTGGGGATGCAGGCAGTTTCTCCTCCTGAGTTTGATCAAACTGCATAAAATTCATTTTTCCCTTTTGCATGGTTATGTGAGCAGGTGGCTAAATGTGGCTAAGCAGGACCCAGGCAGGTTCCCTGGCTTGGATGCTGGAAACACTATCTCCACGAACCAGGTTAAGAAGCTGGAGCTCAGGAAAGTGAGGCAATTCAACGTCCAGCTGCTGGCAAATGAGGAACTTGGGAGCAGCCCTTGTTCCAGATCCTCTGCCTCCCTCACTTCCGTTTTCTGAGGCCACTTTGCTTTTGGTACTGACTAGGAGTTCTGTCACCAAGATTTCATCTGACCCTGGCCCATCATTGATGGAGGAAGAGCTAGACCCAGAAAAGTCAGGAATTTGGCCCTACTCTGGAGTAAACCTTGGCAAACCTTAGTTTCTCAGATGTGCTTCTGAGGCTGGCGCAAGGTTTAAATTGGAGTAGAGAGGATCTGAATAGCATTGGGTTAGAGTACAGAATGTCTGAAGATGTTCTAGGAGAGAAGTTTGCTTATCTTAGTGACAAAGGGCAAAGCAGATGGACAAGGAATAGATGAGATTCTGTTAATTAGCACTTCCTTTCTATGGTCAAGGGTGGGCTTAAGGGTGCATTGCATATGATGTTGCTGTTATCCTTACTGTGGGATTTCCATCATATGGGAAAAATTAGATCCTCCTCTTTGTTTTTGAAAACAATAATTTATTATTTATAGACTCTAAATAAGAAAAGTTTGTCAATAAACTCCTCATGAAAATAAAGCAAGGAAGGTGCTCTGAGGGATTTCTCTGCTTTATTACAACTGAGCAAATGGGTACAGGTAAATACGTCCTTTAAAGACACTTTTCCTTCTCAAGAACAAGGCGAATATATTCAGGAAGATAGCCTTTGTTCTGAATGCTAATTAGATGTCATGGGTAAAAAAGGTCTACAGGAAAACCAAAAAGAAAAAGAGTATTCTTATTCAGCTTCCTTCACCCCATCCCTGCCCTGTTATGAATTTAGTAATGGCCCTGGGTCTCTATTCCTTTGTCTAGAACCCAGAAATAGCACTCTTTGTCATGTACCTCAGTATTCGATATGAGATTTAATGAGTTCATGTTTTTCAATAATTTATGTGAAAGCAAAGATTTATTTTGAAAAGTTTTTTTGTGTACACTATGTAATGTGAAGCAAAGTATGCTATCCAAAGAAACCACCTAAAAATTAGAAGATTGCTATGTAAATAACTTAATAGTGGATAGAATCCATTAAGCTCTGTTCATACAAGAATTAGGAGGAGTCTTTAAAAAACCTAAGCCTGGATGATGAACTCAGTTCATAAGAGCTTCCAAAGGAAATTTCAGAGTTCATGACTTCACTGACTTTTCTCAACCAAGATTGAAAAAAGCTGCTATCAAATGATTCAAGGAGTAGTTATTGCTCTGCAAAACAGCTGTGCTTCCTATCACTGTGTTAAATGTTTCCCAGGGAAAGGACATACTTTTAAATACTCGATGCCTGTGCCCTGAGAGGAAAAACAATCCACATAGTCTGAAAAGAATTAATGCAGGAACCTAAATGATGTGCTTCATTTACGACTTTCCATAAATGGTCTTTAAGCCCAGTCAGGCAGCTGGCTCCAGTTTCAGTGTAAGGGATCCTTTGAGTGTTGGAGGAGGGAAGAAGGACTGTGCCTGAGTGTGGAGTGTCCTCTTGTAATGAATCCTTGAGAGGAAAGAGATGACCTATGACACCTATGACAAAGATAAAAGAAGTTGAAAGGAGTAGGCAGAAGTTAGAGAAAAAGACATGCAGTTGATATTTATGTGACAATTGCTTGTTTGGGCTTTTTGTTGGGAAACATTTTCTTTTGGAGCTCATTTTCTGTATCACTCCAAGTGCATTGCATAATTTCCATCTTTATTTAAATGTCTGTATCCTCTTCCAGGCAAAAAGAAAGACACTTTGAATTTCAAATGACAATAGAGCATACGATTTTAGACACTTCTTCAAAAGTTACATTTACAGACTGTTTTTCTACGTTCCAGGCTCTGTCATCTTCATTATTACATGTATTACTTTGATTCTCATAACTACCATATACAAAAAGTATGAGTTTTGTTATTGTCTTCATGTTACAGATGAGGAAACTGAAGACAAGAAGTTAAGTGGCCAAGTTTGGAGAACTGGTAAGCAGTACATGTCAAGGCCAGTGGCAGATGTCAAAGCTATGACTTTGTGCTACGAAGCTTTTTGATGATACAGGTTCTGTTAAATCCAGCTTCAACACTTAGCTTGTAATATGTTTCTTGACTAATTCATAGAAACTAAACATTTTAAAGGAACTTTTCCAAAGTTACTGGTATCCTGAGATCTCCCTACTTCCCAAGGGTGTCATCAAGGTGTGGAAATGACTAAAGAAAAATTTGGTGTTCCCTTTTGGACACATTACCTTTGACACATAAATGCTGATGTTGGTTAAATAATTATATTTGTGGAATCAAAGCTCAGGGGAGAAATCAGGACTGGAGATAAAAAATATTGTTTTTAGCAGTGAATAGACAACATTAAAAGCCATGTCCTAGCAAAGTTATGGTGGGATGGGGCATGGCTGTGAAAGGATCTGGCAAAGAGAAGAGGGCTGAAGATCTAGCCATAGTTTCTATGGTTACCAATTGGGCATAGAAGAAACAAAGTGAGTTGGGATTGGAAAAGTAGGAATGAGGTGTCATGGGTGCTGAGAGGAAAAGAGATTTGGGAAGATGAGTGTGGGGAGTAGGGGTCCAGATGGAGCAGGAGGGCAAATAGGGTGAGGTCAAAGTCTTGACCATCAGATTTATTGTGGTTGAAGATCCTTGGTAAAGGTTGTAACATGGGTGTGATGGAATGAAGGAGGGTTAGTGTGCATTGGAGAGAGAATGGCAAATGAGATTTAATCAGTCCTTTAGATATTGTGAGTGAAGAATGGGGCAAAAACTGATGGGAACAGAGAGCCAAGGGAAGGTTTTTGTTATTTTATTTTATTTATTTATTTTTTTTGGCAGTACTAGGGATTGAATTCAGGGTCACTTTATCCCTGAGCTATGGTCTAGCTCTTTTTATTTTTTCATTTTTGAGACAGGGTCTTGCTAATTTGCCCAGTCTGGCCTCAAATTTGCAATCCTCCTGCCCCAGCCCCCTGAATCTTTGGGATTATAGATTTATCCCACCATGTCCAGTTTTTGTTGTTTTTAATAGGAGATAATAGGGATTATTTTATGCTTAAGGAAATGGTCCAGTAATGAGAGAAAGAAAATGAAGATGCATGAGAGAATATTTCAGAATCCTGGAATGTTATTTCTTGAGAAAGCACAGATGGGAGGGAGCAGAAGGGTAACTCCCTCCATCATTCAGAAGAGAAGGCAGAACTTGAGGCACCATGAAAAAGACTCCTCCCTTCTATTCATATTCTTAAACTCTCAATAGTTGATGGATTTTGCAAATGTCAAATGATATTAGTTTATTCTCCTGGACAAATACATAGAGAAAATATTTGCTCAGAAGTTCATGAAAGAATAAGGTAAAATTTAATAGTCAAAGGCAATTTCATGATCATATCAACATTTAAGGTTGAACCACTTGTTATTTCCATAGTGGCTAAGTTAAAGAAGGAATTTATTAGAAAAATAAATGCAAAAAAATCTTTTGTTTTTTGTTTTGGTATTGGGGTTGAACCCAGGAGTGCTTTACCATGGAGCTACATGCCCAGCCTTTTTGTATTTTTTAAATTTTATTTATTTTTTTAATTAAGTAGTTGAGTTGTTATACAATCATAAATGCATACAAAGTAACAATACGATATGCATTTGATCCTAAACAAGAATTGTCCCCACATCATCCAGAACCATTCTCTTGATTCTTCTATATTATTCTCCTACAACAGATATAAATCTCTCTCTATTTATATAGATATAGATATAGATATGATTGTGAATTTTCCAGGATTAAATGATTGCATGAGTATTATTTGCCTTCTCTCGGGGGTAAAGAGTAGGTTAAATTGTTGATTGTCTCCTTAGATCGCTCCCTACACTCCCACCCTTTCACCTTCCCTGACCTCTCCCTTCATCCCTCCCTGCTACATATCTATGGTTCCCCTAGATTATGGGTTACTACACCTTTGCTGGGTCTAATACATGAGTGTGATAACCTTTCACTCAAGCCTGGGTTTTGCTCTGGCCTCCACAAATGAGGGAAAACATTTGACCCTTGAGTCTCTGGGTTTGGCTAACTTTGCTCAGCATGATTTCTTCCATTGGCATCCATTTACCTTCAAAGGCTGCAATATCATTGTTTCTAATAGCTGAGTAGAACTCCATTGTATATATATGCCAGAATTTTTGGATGCATTCATCCAGTAAGAGGTATCTGGGTTGATTCCATAATTTAGCTATTGTAAATTGAGCTGCTATGAACATTGATTTTGCTGTGTCACTGTAATGTGTTGCTTCCAACTCCTCTAGGAAAATACCCAGAAGAGGGATAGCTGAGTCATATGGTGGATCCAACCCTAATTTTTTGAGGAGTCTCCACAATGCTTTTCAGGGTAGCTGTACCGGTCTGCAGTTCCACCAACAGTGTGCTAGTGTTCCTATCTCCCTGCAACCCCTCCAGCATCTGCTATTGTTTCTATTCTTCATCTTTGTCAATCTGACTGAAGTGAGGTGAAATCTTTTTTTTTTTTTCAGGGCTGAGGATCAAACTCAGGGCCTTGTGTGTGCTAGGCAAGCACTCTGCCACTGAGCTAAATCCCCAACCCGTGAGGTGAAATCTTAATGTCGTTTTGATGTGCATTTCTCTGATTACTAGTGAATAACTAGCAATGACATTTTCTCACATATTCATTTTCTTGCACAATTTCCTCTGTTGAGAAGTTTCTGTTTAGATCTCAGACCCATTTATTGATTGGATTGTTTGTGCTATTGAGTTCTTCATAAATTTTGGATATTAATTTCCTGTAGGAGGAAGCATGGGCCATGATTAGCTCCCATTCTATGGGTTCTCTTTTGACAGTTTAGACCAAGTCCTTGGCTGAGCAAAAGCTTTTTAATTTAATGGCATCCCACTCATTAATTCTTGACTTTATTTCTTTCTCTTTGAAACTCCTTTTGAGGAAGTCATTGCCAACTCCCATATGCTAGAGTTTTGCTCCTAATTTTTCTTCTAGCAGTTGTATGGTAGCTGGTTTAATTCCTAATTCCTTGATGCATTTTGATTCGATTTTTGTGCAAGGTGAGAGATAAGGATCTAATTTCATCTTCCTGCAAATGCCTGTCTAGTTTGTCCAGCACCACTTGTTGAATAGGCTTTCTTTCTTTTATGTTATATTTTGACTCCCTCTGTCAAATATCAGATGTTTGAAGATTTGTGGGTTTGTCTGAGAGTCTTCTGTTCTATTCCATTAGTTTTCATGCCTATTTTGATACCATTACCATGCTGTTTTTGTTACTACAGCTCTGTAGTATAATTTTTGATCTTGTATTGCAAAACCACCCTTTTCATCATTCTTGCTTAATAATGTTTTGGCTGTTCCGGGTTTCTTCTTGTTCCAAATGAATTTGAGAATTGCTTTTTCAATATCTGTAAAGAATGACATTGGTATCTTGATGGGGATTGTGTTGAATCTGTACAATGCTTTTAGCAAAATGGCTATTTTAAATATACTAATTCTATCTAACCATGAACATAGAATGTCTTTCCAGTTTCCTAGGTCTTCAATTTTTTTCTAAAATGTTTGATAATTTTCATTATAGAGATCTTTTACTTCCCTTGTTAGATTAATTCCCAAGTTTTTTTGTTCTTTTTGAGGATCTTGTGAATGGGACCACTTTCCTGATTTCTTCTTCTGCCTTGTTATTCTTAGTGTATAGGAAAGCTATTGATTTATGGGTATTGATATTGTAGCCTGCCACTTTGCTAAATCTGTTTATAAGTTCAAGCAATTTACTGATGGAATTTTTTGGATCTTCCAAATACAGGATCATGTCATTAGCAAAAAGGGATAATTTGACTTCCTCTCTTCCTATTCTTATTCCCTTGATCTCCTTCTCTTGCATGATTGCTCTGGCTGGGATCTCAAGGACTACATTAAATAAAAGTGGTAAAAGCAGGCATTCTTGTCTTGTTCCCAAGTTTAGTGGGAATGTTTTCAGCTTTTCTTTGTTTAGTAATACACTAATTGAGGGTTTGTCATACATGGCTTTTATATAGTTAAGTTCTTTGATCCCTATCATCTTTAGAGTTTTGGGCATAAATGGGTGCTGGATTTTATTGAATGCCTTTTCTATATCAATTGACATGACCATATGATTTTTGTCCTTAATTCTATTTAAGTAAGGAATCACATTAATTCTTTTGCATGTGTTGGACCAGCCTTGCATCCCTGGAATGGAGTCCATTTTTTTTTCAGGGCTGAGGACCAAACTCAGGACCTTGCGCGTGCTAGGCAAGCGCTCTGTCACTGAGCTAAATCCCTAACCCCAAGTTATTTTTTTAATATGTTTTTGAATATGATTTGCTAGAACCTTATTAAGGATTTTTGTGTTGATGTTCATCAGGGATATGGGTCTGTCATTTTCTTTTTTTTTTTTTTTTTTTTTTTTTTTTTTTTTTTTTTTTTTTTTTTTTAGGGGTTTTGGTTTTTTTTTTTTTTTTTTTTTTTTTTTTTTGATATGTCTTTGTTGGGTTTTGGTATCAGAGTTATGGTTCCCTCATAAAAAGTGTTCAGGAGAGTTCCCTCCTTTTCAGCTTCTTGGAATAGCTTAAAAAGGAGAGGTATTAGCTTCTCCTCATAGTTGTAGTGAAATTCAGTAGGGAATTTATCAGGTCATGGGGTTTTCTTCTTTGGAAGACTATATGTTATATAAGTTATATATAACTTTGGAATTGCTATATGGATTTCAGTGCCTATTTTTGGGCTGCTTAGGATTTCAATATCATCCTGCATGAATTTGGGGATGTTGAATGTATCTAGAAATTTGTCCATGTCTTCCAGATTATCTAATTTAGAGGAAAGCAATTTTTCAAGACAAGTTCTTATAATATGTTAGATTTCTGTGGGGTCAGCGGTAATTGCTCCCTTTTCATGGGTAATTTTGTTGATTTGCTTCAATTCCTTCCTTCTTTTAGTGATATTGGCTAGGGGTCTGTTGCTAGTATTTATTTTTTTGAAGATCTAGCTCTTTGTTTCATTAATTCCTTTTATTTTTTTGTTATTGTTCTTGATTTCATTTTTTCAGATCTGATCTTGATTATTTCCTGTCTTCTGCTAGCTTTGGTATTAGATTGTTTTTCCTTTTGTAGGGATTTGAGGTGGAGCAAAAGCTTATTTATTCAAGATCTCTCCTGTATTTTAATGTAGGCAATCAATGCTATAAATATTCCCCTTAAGAATTCTTTCATACTGTCCCAAATGTTTCAATATATTGCGTCTGGAGACCTCTTTGTTGTTTTGTTTTGTTTTGGTTTGGTTTGCTTTGGTTATTTGTCTGTTGATGATGGACAAGTATTAAAGTCTCCCAGAATTATCATGTTGAGGCACACAAATGGTTTTATGTTATGGAGTGATTTTCCACATACTTGGGCACATTGGTGTTTGGAGAGCATATATTTACTATGGTTGTATCTTCCTGTTGTATTGTTCCCTTTACTAGGATGTTGTGGCCTTCTTCATCTCTTCTGATAAGTTTATGTTTGAAAATTACTTTGTCTGATATAAGTATTGCAATACCAGCTTGCTTTCTTGGGTCATACATCTGATAGATTTTTTTCCATCCTTTCACTCTTATTCTGTGGATGTCATTGGCTGTAAGATGGGTCTCCTGTACGCAGCATATTGTAGGGTTTTGGCTTTTGATCCACTGCTAACCTATGTCTTTTAAGTGGTGCATTGGATAGTTATGTGGTTGTGGTTCAGTCATCGTGTTGTATTAGTAAGTTCTTTGCTGTCTTGGTTGTTTATTGGTATCATGTACTTGTATTGAATTTGTTCAGTGGGTTTTGAGGATTGGTTTGCTCATTCTTCTGAGTTTTTCTTTGAGTATCCTTTGTAATGGTGGTTTTATGTTCATGAATGCTGCAAGGTTGATCTTATTGGGGAATGTTCTTATTTCCCCATTGAATTTGAAGCTGAGTTTTGCTGGGTATTCTATTCTCAGTTACAGGTTGTGTTCATTCAGGGATTGAAATATCTTCTTCCTTCTATGGTCTTACTGAAAAGTCAGATGTGATCCTTATAGGTTTGCCTCTGAATGTGATTTGGTATTTCTCTCTTGCAACTTTTAATATTCTTTTCTTGATTTCCTTGTTATACATTTTTGAATATGATATGTCTTAATGAGCTTCTCTTTTGGTTAGGCCTATACAAGAAGTGTTGTGTACACTTCTTAGATGAACATTTCTGACTATATTCTGATATGGGAAAATTTTTCTTTAACTATTTGATTGAGAAGTTCTTTATACTTTTGTTTGCATTTTGATTTCTTCCTGTATCCCAATTACTCTTAGAATATTTCGTCTGTTTTCATCCCAGACATTTTGAAAATTCTGCTTGTGTTTGTGAGTTATTTTTCTTTTTTGTTAACCATGTGCTCAAGCTTACTCAGTCTATCCTCATTGTTGGAAGTTCTTTCTTCAAGAGCTGAGGTTCTGTTTTCTATAGAAGTTAGCCTATTATTAAATTCTTCCATCATTCCTCTGATGTGGTTGACTGCAGCTTTTAGCTTCATTACTTCCTTTTTGAGTATGTCTATTTCTTTGATAATACAGTTTTTCATCTTTGAGTTTTCTTACTTGGTCCCTCCATTAAATCTTCCTATATTCATTGTTCCTTTTAGTAATCAGATTGTTGATAATTTGTTCTAGGTTTTTGTACTGCTCCCTGTCCTCGGGCTCCTTGGTAAGGGAACTGTGGGTTTGAGGTGAGCCTTTTCTAGTTTGATTCCTCATTTTTTGATAAGCTTCTTCCTGATCTTTGAATTGAGGTTTCCCGTGTGGAAGCAAGGCAAGCCTCTGGGTGGTTCTTCCTTGAAGGTCCAAGGGTTGGGTCAGACACTGCCTCTCTTTTGACCACCTTCTTCCAGAAATCTGCTTCTGCTGGAGCTTTGTTTTGTTGCAACTTTTGGATATAGGTTCCAGGATTTGGATTTAGAACATGTTAGGGTTGCTGGGCAGCCTGCTGGGTTGTGGAAGCTAAGTGGTAGAGGGGAGTCACTGTGTTCTGGGGTCTCCAAGACATGGGGTGGGCCAGAATGGGCCTGCCTGTGCACTGTGCTGTGATCTGGTATCCTTGGTGGTGGGGATAGGCCTAAAATATCTGGACCTGGGGGGTATGTGCAACAACAGTGGGGTGAAATTGGGTACGGGGTCCTTGGGTTGTACTGTGCTCCTGTTGGGGCTGGAGTCCTGGTCCTTCTTGGTGGTGTGGTGGGGTCCAGGTGTGGGATCCTTGGGGTCTCCTATGCACCTGCTGGTGCCTGGGCCAGAGTCCTGGTTCCAGGTGGCAGCAGGTTGGGTCTGTGTATGGGATCATCTGTGGTGTCCTGTATGCCTGTTGGGTCTGGGGCCGGAGTTCTGGTCCTGCACCTTGGCAGGGCTGGGTCCAGGAGCAGGATCCTCAAGGGTGTCCTGCTTGTCTGTCATGGCCTGGGCAGGAGTCCTGGTCCCATGCATCAGCAGGCCTGGGTACGGATGCGGGTTCCTTGGGGGTGTCCTGTGTGTCTGCCAGGGCCAGGACTGGAGTCCTGGTCTTGTGTGGCAGTGTGGCTGGGTCTGGATGCATAGTCCTCTGTGGTGTCCTGCATGCTTGCTGGGGCCAGAGCCAGATTCCGGTCTTGTGTTGCAGTGGTGCCTTTGTTTTTTATTTTTGAGACAGAATCTTGTTAAGTTGCCAAGATTGGCCTTGAATTTACAATCCTCCTGCCTCAGCCTCCTGAGGGATTACAAGTTTGCAATTCCACACCCAGCAGCAAAATCTTTAACATGATCTAAACCATGGAAAATTCTAAAAATAAGAATTATGTTTTCTGGTTTTGATGAAAGAATTTATATATTTGCAGAAATAATCCTAATAACCATGTCTATAATTAATTGTTGTAACTTAAGTATACAAAGAATTTACCATATCCCCAATACTTTTTGAATGTTTGTGTTATTTTTTGGCAACAAAATACAATGGTTTTATTATAGTTTGACAAGCATTTTGCACTGATGTTCTGTGAGATTTAATAAATTGCTTAATATTGTCCAACTGGTAAGGTGAAGTTTCAATTAAAGCTCATTCTGGATTCATAATTTCTTTTCCTTTCCTTGTCTTGTCTTCCCTTTCCCTTGTTCTTCCTCCTCCTCTTCCTCACCCTTCCCTCCCCCTATACTTCTTCCTATTCCTCCTCCTCCTTTTTCTTCCTCTTCTTCTTTTTCCTTCTTCTTACCACTACAGCATTGAATATTGAACCAGGGGCCTTTTACCACTGCCATATACCCTCACCCCTTTTTATTTTTGGACAAGTTTCTGCTAAGTTGCTGAGGCTGCCCTCACTTGTGATCCTCCTGGCTCTGGGGTGGATGCAGCATAGATATGCACTACTGCTGATTTGCTTTTCTTATATGCTGTCTTGATAGGTAAATGTTTTGGTATACATAACATCTCTATTTAATGTAGAAAACTTTTAGCTCAAAAATTTAAATTGTTGACTGTAGTAATGGCTTGGCAATTGGAACACATGCCTGGCATGCATGAGGACCTAAGTTCAATCCCAGCACCACGTATACATCAGGGTGCCAGAGAAACTAGAACCAGATGAAAAATAAATAAAAATTGATTCTCTTTCTCTCACTCTCATTCTTTCCCTCTTAAAAAATTAAGTTGCTCAAATAACTGTAAAAATTGCATTTATTTAAACAAATTATAATATTTTTCTTCTGGTCTAATATATAAACATGGAGGTAGGAAGGAAGGAAAGTAGGAAGGAAGAAACAAGGGAAGGAAGAAACAAGGGAAGGAAGGCATGGAAGGAAGGAAGGGAGTTGGTAGGTAAGAAATAACTAAGACAATGTTGTTTGTCATATTTTTAGCTTTATCAAAGTCAGTGACCAGGTTGTCTTTTCATTCTGTATCATATATGCAAGGGATACCATATATTTCCTGCTTTGATTCTGACCTGAGTTTTAAGCAATCTTTGTCCTTATGTTGTTTCATAACATTTGTCAGATCTTTATATTTTAAAATGTTTTAAAAACATACATGTTTTCTCTTTTCTGTCAACTGATAAGATGGGTGTTTGTTGAGCCCATTTCTGCCTCTTTGCCTCAGAGCCTGAACACTTTCCACCCTATAGCTTTGGTTATAAAAGGTCAACTTCCAGCTGCTCATTGGTAGCTGCAAGCTCCGTCATACCTCACCCAGTCCTTGCAGAAGTTTCCTGTCTGGGCTCTGTCTCCCATTCCTGTCACCTGGCTAGATGGTCACCATGTTTTCTGGCTCCACAGCACCCTTTGAACTTTCTGGCTACATTTGGGTACTTTCCAGTGTGTGAACATCACATCTCCAGGGAAGAATGCAGAAAACTTTTTTTCACCTTCCTTTACAACTTTCACTCACTTACTTTATAGATTCAGAAATGAGCAATTTGTAGAGGGTAGGCCTGTGAGTAATTCATTTTGCTGGCAAGGGTTGTGACCCAGGATCCCAGTTTTGGGGGATGACAGTGGTTGCAAGGTATAGCTCCTGGCACAGAAGAGGCTTAATGTAGTGGTGGTGGGGCAAGGGCAGTTTCCTCATCAGGCCAGGTTTGAAATAGTTTTGGGTATTTTTCCTTAAAGTTCAGATTTGATAATGCTTCTTCAACCCTTCTAATGTTTCTGGGGGCACCCAACATTGTTCTGAAAAACCTTAGCTTCCAAATAAGATCTTCACCAGATATATGCCCTCCAATTTATCTTCTAAAATAAAACCAGCTCAACCTTCTAGGAATGTAAGTTTGCTTCTGTACCCCCTTGCAATTGTTAGTCATTGTCTTTCCATTGTTCTTGGAACAGCTCATAGTATAGGACAGCAGCATTCCATCTTTTGAAAAACACACATTATTTTATGGATCATCAGTTCCAGGCTAATTTGTTTTAATTTCTTTGTTTCATTTCTCTGCCTCCAGAAAAGAATGAGATTTCTGCATCCTATTCTGTTGCCCCTATTCACTCACTGAACTAATTGGTTGGTATACTGTCTTTTATCCTCCCGCCCCACTTCCATTCCCTTCCCCTGTTCACTGGGCAGTCATTCTAATTTTTTTCTTTTCTTTTCTGGATGCTTCCAGTATTGCTTTTTTGGGGGGAGGGGCGCTTAGAATTGCTTTGGATATTCTGGGTTTTTAGTTTTCCGAATGAATTTTAGGACCTTTTTCTAGTCCTGTAAAGAATTTCGTTGGTATTTTTGATGGGAATTGCATTGAATCTGTATATTTCTTTTGGTAGTAAGATCTTTTTAACAATATTAATTCTGCCTATCCATGAGCATAGGCAGTCTTTCCATCTTCTTAGGTCTTCTTCTTCAATTTCTGTCTTTAATGTTCTGTAGTTTTCATTGCAGAAGTCTTTCACCTCCTTCATTAGATTTATTCCTAAGAGTTTTTTCTTTGTTTGTTTTGTTTTGTTTTTAGCTATTGCTAATGGGATAGTTTTCTTGATTTCTTTCTTAACAGATCATTGTAGGTATATAGGATAGCTCTTGATTTATAACCTGCTATTTTGTTGAATTTGTTTATTAGTTCTAGCAGCCTTTTGGTGCAGTTTTTTTTTGTGTGTGAATATTCTAAGTATAATAACTCATTCATTCTTGATGAAAGCTGGCCAGCAAAAATGTCATCAATTAGAAACAATCTCCTGACAGTTCTTCATTTCCTGATGATGTCTAGGTTGGATACTTTCCTGCAATTCTGGCTAAACCTGTCACACTTTGGAGATCTAGATTCTCAGTATATATCTGATATCACCATTTTTATTGAAAGAAATTGTGGAAACAAGCTCATATTTATATTGACAACTAGGGAATTCTTTGTTTTGCAAGTCATTTATATAGGTAACTGTTTTATCTATGAGTGAGGAGGAAATGCCTCCTTTTAGCATTTACTTTGATACTGAAGGTCTGGGAGTAAGACCTAAATTATAAAAAGTGGAAACGTAACACAACTGATAAGGTAATCAGAGATTTAGTTGGGAGGTAAATTTTTTAATGAAAAGCCGCTTTCTGTAATTAATAACAGTGTGGCTCATGAGGTTGTTTCTTCCAGTCTGTCTCAAGACCAGAATGATAGCATTTATTTTATTTGCTGATTTCAAATTTTAAAGATGCTGGCAAAATGAAAGGCAGAGAAAGGATAATGTATTTTATCTTAACATTCAGTATTATTTTTGGATATTTTGTTTAGTTTCTATTATAGTAATTATATAATAATGTTGGAAATATAAATTCTGGATTCTTTTTTGTCTGCTATGGTTAATTTCCAATTAACCATAAATAAATAGATTAAAATAATTATGAAATGTATCAATAAATTAGGATGTTGATTTCTTTATAAAGGAAGAAACCAAAATATGTAACTTTCTGCTCATATCCCAAGATCTTTGAAGAGTAACAAAGTTTTTGTTTTCAAGTTTTACTTTCATAGTCGTTAAGATGCCCCAGCCCCAGGAAAAGATTTCATGTGATGTATGAAGTGTGATTATAATCAGTTTCTATGCTAAAATATTTTGAAAAGTATTTAGCAAAGATTTTTTTTTCACTGAAGGTTAAATTGGTCAATTTATAAATATGGAAATGAGAAATTGGGGTGGGAATGGGGAAAGTAGAAGCTAGAAAAGTAATGATAAGAAAACATCAGCAGTACTTGAAAAATATGTTGCCCCCAAGCTATGGGTCATTGTAAATCAATCTTAAGTCTTTATCCAAAATAAGAATCTTTGACAACAAGATAAGCTTTCAGGAAGATTGCAGAAAGTCCAAAGCTAAATCTCTAGATTAGAGAAAAGTAAAATAACCATTGGTTTGAATAATACTTTTTTTACTCTTTTGAATTCATCACCTTTATCAGCAAAGTGTCTTACAGGTTGAACCAGATTTTCTCATTTCAGTATAAGAGATCCAAAGCCACTCTTTGTCTAAATTTATCATATAGTTACTATGGAAATGACTCACTTTGTTTCAAGATTTACATAGACATCCCAGAAGGGGGAAAAAAGTTGGGCTATTGAGTTCTTCAAAGTCCTTGTGAGATAAGGAGAGAACTAAAGCTCCTGACATTTTAACTGAGATGGGGCTTTGATGCTCAGATAATGATGGGGAGGGGTTGTGGTGTCCTCAAGTGATGACATTCTTCTGCACAGTTGTTTTAGCCTTACATGCATCAGTATCAGCTGCTGGGCACTCATTCCACGCATGGCTCTTTCTTTGATTTCTAAGAGCTACTGAGTTTGTAACCTATACCCAATAGCCTTCGATTTCTAAAGCACATATAAATTCCACTAAAAGTAAATGTAGGTAGAAATGAAAGGAAATAAAAATATGTGCTAATGTCCCAGAAAGCTGAGTTTGGACTCTCATTGAGTGGTCCAGGGTTTTTCTTTTCATCCTAAGGTATGAGTTATGAGGTTGGGCTGCACACATCATCAGGTTCCCAAGCTTTTCCTTGAAGTTTATCCAGGAATCTTTATATTCACCTTCTTTTACCTTCTCACCCAGTTCCTTTCACATACTACCAGACACCCCAGCACTAAACTTGTTTAAAATAAAAAATCTGTGCAAATTGTAAGTTCTGTTAGATAATTATTATTTTAAGGGTTTTAATGTAAAGTATGTCAAATCAATACATTGCCTCAAATCTTCAAGTAATTTAGATGGTCCAAAATAATATGTCCTGTTACCTGTGGCTCTGAGTACAACGTAGGATACTTGCTTTTACTATTGGAATTCAGAATTCTGAGAAATACCTGAGAATTACAGTTTTAGCAGAGCTGTGAAGGACCATTGTTGTGGGCCTCTGTGATGTTTGAAACTGTATAATTTGAAATCGTATTTTTTTTAAGGAAAACTGGAGCATTTTTATTAGGGTCTTTTCATCATTGAACGCATACATTTGTTTGAATATAAATTATAAATAACAAGATTATTTTTCAATTCAAGTACTAGCAGAATGCTTGCTAATTAAAGTCTGTGATGGGGACAGAAAAAATACACAATATATAGTTTAAAGCAATTTAAGCTTTTCCTAAATACTACCTAATTAATTTTATTTAACCTTTTGAATCTGCTTTCAAGTGATTTGATCCCATCAATTTTATACACTTGTTTTTGTTGAATATAGACTTACAGTTAAGGGGGAATCATTATCAAACAATCAAGAACAAATGAATATTCACATAGCAAGCCAAGGCTTATGCCATTCCATGGTCCCCACCCCCTTGGATTCCCCATGGTTCCATGTTTCCTCCCAATTACACCCCTGTGTTAAATGGAGTTCTAGTGGAGGTTGGAGGTTGCCCTCTGAGTTGATTCCCCCATACAATCTCCCTCCAGTCTCCTTGGTATCTTTCCTATTCCCTCCCCCATTTCTGCCCCCTCCCTATGTCTCCCAGCATTCTAGGCAAGGTTCCCCCTGTTCGTGTAAAAATTCATACATGTTGAGGTTATTACTAGTTTAGCTATCTCTCATACTAGTATCAAAACAAACCTGAAGACCATTGGAATAGAATAGAGGATTCTGAGATGAACCCCCATACCTTTAACTATCTGATATTTGATAAAGGATGCAAAAGCATAGTTTGGAAGAAAGACAGCCTGTTCAACAAATAGTGTTGGACAAATTGGACAGCCATATGTGGATAACTGAAATTGGATCCTCACCTTTCACCCTGCACAAAAAATAAATCAAAATGGTTCAAAGATCTGGATATTAAACCAGCAACTTTATATTTGCTTGAAAAAGAAGTAGGATCAACACTACATGACATAGGGGGTCGGTACCACCTTCCTTAACAAGACTCCCATGATGCAAGCAATAAAGTCAAGAATAAATGAATGGGATGCAATTAAATTAAAAACCTTTTGCACAGCTAAAGAATTAGTCAAGAGTGTCAAGAGAGAACCTACAGAATGGGAGAAAATCTTTGCCTGCTACACCTCGGACAGAGGGCTAATATCCAGAATATACAAAGAACTAGAAAAACTAAACATCAAAATCACAAATAATCCAATCAATAAATGGGCTACGGAACTAAAAAGAAACTTCTCAGTGGAGGAAGTCCAGAAAGTCCGAAAATATATGAGAAAATGCTCTACATCATTAGCAATAAGAGAAATGCAAATCAAAACTTCACTGAGATTTCACCTCACTCTGGTCAGAGTGGCAAAAATGAAGAATACAAACAATGACAGGTGCTGGAGGGGCTGTGGGAAAAGAGGAATACTGTCACATTGCTGGTGGGACTGCAAACTGATACCACCAATCTGTAAAGCAGTGTAGAAACTCTTCAGAAAATTAGGGCTGGAACTGCCTTATGACTCAGCTATCCAACTCCTGGGTATTTTCCCAAAAGAGTTAGCATTGGCATATTATAGAGACAGCTTCATCAATGTTTATAGCAGCTCAATTTACTATAGCTAGATTATGGAACCAATCCAGATGCCCCTCACTGGACGAGTGGATTCAAAAACTTTGGTACATATATACATTAGAATACTTCTCAGCTATTAGAGAAAATGATGTTATGGCTTTTGCAGTCAAATGGATGGAGATGGAAAAAATTATGCTAAGTGAAATATCCCAATCTCAGAGACTCAAGAGCCTAATGTTTTCTCTCATTTGTGAAATGGTATTCTTTAAGCTCTGTGTTCTCTTTGATAGGCAGTTAGAAATAGGATCATAATCAAGCTTTATACATTAGTAATAGCTAGTAATGACTCAAAGAGAGCATATACATTTGTGTAATTGTAGTCAAATAGTAACTGGTAGGGGGAAATCAACAGTTCTTTATTTTAGAAAGAGGAAACCAATGTAATTATTTACAGTTCACAGAGCTAGATGATGGATTTCTGGAGGATATGGGTCTTATCTAACTATTTCTATCTTCCTAACATATTGGAAATACAAAATAAATACTTTTTGAGTGAACTGAGGAAAGTAAGGCTCAAATTTCAGTCCCTTATTATTTCTGTATGGGAAAACAGAGTTCCTCAGCTCTTTTGGAATAAATTTACATTAAATCAAAGAATTTCTAGGCTAAAGCAGGAGGATCACAAGTTCAAGACAGCCACAGCAACTTAGCAAGGCCCAGTCTCAAAATAAGAAAATAAAATGGGGCTTGGGATATGGCTCAGTTGTTAAGCACCCCTGGGTTCAATCCCTGTTACCAAACATAAACACATAAATAGATAAATAAATAAATAAATAAATAGGATTTATGCTCCTGGTACCACTCTGGAACTTTGGACCAGGGTTTGAAGCCTGGATAATTTGCAGCTATCCATTCCATGTCCTATTCTGGCTTCTTTTGTGAGATTTTTTTTTTCTAAATTTCCTCTGCTCTTTCCTGTTTTAGGCCCTGTTGATTTCATTGCTGGAGAATTATACTAACCATTCAGATTTTAAATAGTTAAATAAAAGTTATGGGAGGCTGATCTTTTGGTCTGAGTTTCTGTAGCAGGCCCCACTAGCCCATACCAAACCAGAATGGAATCAGTCATGCCAGGTGCCTCATAACCACACTATGCTCAGAAATAGGAGTATGTTACAAATAACAGGAGATTCACATCAATGGACCCAAATTGAACCAGCATATTTAAGCAAGTTCCTCCAGCTTTAGCTTTGTAAGGAAAGAAGCTTTGAAATGATCAATTCACTTTTTGTTTCTTGTTTCTGCTTCCCGTACAAAGCCTACCCATTCTGCTTACTTACTAAAGTGTCATAGTGTCATTCAGTTTCATAAAGGGATGTTGCCTGACTCATGAACAACTGAAACAAAATAAAACAAAAATAAAAAATAAAGCAAAACAAAAATGAACTAATTTTATCCTTAAACACAATTATTGAATTTTGTTCTTCGAGAAGGTTGATTGTTTTGCTTTCTGATAATTCTGATGCTATAGGGCAGTATTAATAAATCACACATTAATTGTACTACCTTTTGTATAAAAGCCTTTATCTAATGGTCTCTGACCCATTGGATCCAGTTGAACCTCTTTTCTTGGCATTATGAGCCTTCCTGTTCTCACCTAACCAACCTTTCTGGGCTTATCTACAAAGCCACTGACATAAAACCTACATTCTTGACAAGCAAGTTGTTTTATAACATTTCCTCATGCTTGAGGAAATGGTATGAGAAATTTTGTTCAATTGCAAGTTTCTCTTCCCTGGATGGTAATTTTCTTGAGGATGTGTGATATACCTTGTACACATTGGAACTTGTTCTTCAACACAGTCAATACTCCTATGGAGATGCCCACCAGGATGACAATTTCAGTTCCTCTATGAAGGGCGTGCAGGACTTAGATGTGGGACCATCCCCAGTGCTTGAGCCTGATACAAGAGGATGTGAAGAGAGGATCAAGGGGTGAAAGTGGTGGTTAACTGTGGGAAAGTTTCGCTGAAGACACATTTTAGCTGTTTAAACTTCCTGGAAAGGTCAGTTGCTGTGTGAAGTCCTGATGTTTGCTGGGTTGGTGAAATAGCAGACTCACAAATTGACGTATGATGGTACAGAAATGCTAACAAGGGTTCAAACTAATCTCAAAGAGAGCTCTAGTAGGTGGAAGCCACTGAAAAGTAGCACACAGGTGAATGGGTTGAGAGTTAGGAGGCATTAACTGGGCTGATCACCTGCTTTCCTGGACTTGTGGTGAAGATGCTGCGATGGTCTGAATGTACCCTGCAAAATCACATGTTGAAACTTAATCTTCATGGTGGTGGTATTAAGAGGTGGGGCCATTCTGGAAGTAATTAAATTAGGAAGAATCTGCCTTCATGAATATATTAATGCCTAATTAAAAGAATG
The DNA here is from genome assembly GCA_004027875.1 of Aplodontia rufa. Taxonomy (NCBI): domain Eukaryota; kingdom Metazoa; phylum Chordata; class Mammalia; order Rodentia; family Aplodontiidae; genus Aplodontia; species Aplodontia rufa. The sequence continues at coordinate 27,106 of PVKS010011095.1, forward strand.
ATGGGAACTAGTTTAGGTCCCTTTAGCTTCTCCTCTCTTCTGCCATGTGAGAACACAGGGTTCATTGCTTTTTGCCCTTCTGTCCTTTCCACCATGTGAGGACATCTACTTGGCACCATTTGTGAGGAAGGGGATTTCACCAGATACTGTATCTGCCATGTCTTGTTCTTGGAATTCTCAACCTCCAGACTGAGAATACTAATTTACATTCTTTACGAATTTCCCAGTATCAGGCATTTTGTTATAGCAGCACAAAATGAACTAAGTACCCTGATAGATCATAGTGGCTCGGGAGGGATTGCAAGAGGCTTAGGCTTCACCCAAGTGCAAAAATTGCATGGATTTCATTACACACTAAGTTAATATATCTCAGGGTCTGAGAAAGTATGGCCATTTTTTTAAACATATATGTGTAGGTTTGCTTCAATGTAAACTAAATGAAGAAAGCTGTAGATGATGCTATGACTTTCCCTAGCTATACATCAAAGAGCCCTGTAAAAGCTGGCAGCTAATGCCAAAGTCACAACTGGGGTCTATGACATCTCTGATTTCAAACATACTGTTGATTCTCCCTGAAACTGCATTCATATATATTATACTTTATGTTTGTGTTTGTGGTGCCCAAAACATACCTGCTTTGTGTTACAGCACCACTGTCATGGAATTCTCCTTGAATATAGATAGAATCCTTTCATCTTGTCTCATTCTTTCTTCCACCTTTCACATTGCTTCTTCACGTTCTTTTTTAAAAATTTTTTTTTTACTTTACCAGGGGGCCAGCCCTCAAAATCAAGTCCTGGAGGGTGAAGCGACCCAAAGGCATAAGAATTCTCTTGTTTTCAGCTCAGTTTTTTTCTTTTTTTAGCATAATGGTAACAAACTTTAAATATAGGAATTCATATTTCTCTTGAGAAATATTATTTTATGGTGCAAGGAATGTCAGGAAGCATCAGATAGTTGTTGCTAAGAATAGCATATTTTCTAAATCCAAAAATTCTTTTCAAAGCAAATATGTATATTTGATAGCTGCAAGTTTTGAATGTGCAAATATTGACTCAGCAGATGGATGAACCCAGGTTGAACATACTGCTTTTTTTTCTTCAAGGGTTGGGTTTATTATGACTCTGGCTAAGGGTTATGTATTTTTTTCCTTCCCAACTGATAAATTTTCTCGAATGGAATGGTTTCCTGCCCTTGTGTTCAGAATATATATGTCTCCAGAATATATAATATATGTGTAAACAGATTTTTGTCACCTAAGACTCCCCTTTGCAAGTTTATTTTATGGTTTAGGCTCAATATTTGGTCTCACCTTTTAGAATTTGTTAGTGACAAGGAATTCTTTAGTTCTATTGGTGACTTACATAAGGTCAGTAAGAGATTTGATGAGAATCTCCAAGTTGTTTTATTTATTTGATTTTTCATTATTTCCTCATTTTGGAGCTGGTGACAAAATTGCCCTTGTATCACAAAGAACCTTGAATGATGGAATTTCAATGCTTTTGGAGTTATTTTTGGAGATAAACAAATGAAGAGAAAATGCACATTGAATCCTAGACTGTAAAGTCGAATACCTACAGGAAATCACAAACCCTAATACAGTGTACAGTTAGTTGTTTTTAAGTATGATGTACAAAGCAAGGTTAAATGTTAAAATCATATCAATTGTTATTATCAGGGAGTGCTGTGACTTAAAAATACCTAAAGTTTCTACCTTTAAGGTGTAGATCAGGCAAATCATTGGTACAGAGCAATTTTCATCAAATACCATAAAATCATCTTCAAAAAAGTTAATTTCATCCTCAAGCATTTTTAAATGCATGATTTTAATGTGTCTATGTTATTGGTGTTATGCATGTATATAGGCTGTCAGTTTCTTGAGACTCACAAGAAACCATCTAATCTCTGAAAGATCTTTACACACACCGCACAGGTTTTGAGTGGGTCTTAGGAACTGACATTGTGTGTGACTGGTTATTTTCTGCTTTATGCCTAAAACATACTTTGCCTTGAAGATCTTGGGTCCAAACAGCTAACAGCAATCTATTTGAATTAGTTGTTTTTTAATCAAATCTTTAAAATCTTATGTGTGTAGACAAAGGGTTACACAAGGAACCTGTACCCACCCTCCATGGTAAGCAGTATGGTGATATTGGTCCCATTATACTGGTGTGCACATGGAGACCAGAAGAGACTAAGGCATTTGCCCAGTGTCAAACTTCTCTCCTTACATTCCTTAATTCTTCTATGCTATGCTTATGTTTAGCTATGCTTGCCATAGGAAGGTTTTACAGAGCTTGGAATTCCTGTCAGTGATTCTTAAAATCAATTCCTGGAATATTATTTTTGGAATGAACTGGGTCTGTGGAAATTTTGGAGGTGAAAGAAGAAATTCGTTTTATTCAAATGATGTCTCACCTATGTGACAGCCTCATGTTGCCCCCTTCTGGAACCTCTGGTATTTGCATTTTTAAAAAAATTAGGCTTTATTATGCCAACACAAATTAAACAAGATTTATAGTTTTAGCCTTTCTCAGGAGAACATATTATCTTAAAACTTTTACATATTACTGAAATTTAGTCAAATTGAAGGAAAATATAATTATGGACAGAAAAATTTTCAGTGAGTGGGTGCAGTGGTGCATACTTGTTAGCCTAGTAACCAGAGAGGTTGAGACAGGAGGATCATAAGTTTGAAGCCAATCTGGGCAACTTACTGAGACCCTCAGCAACCTAGTGAGACCCTGTCTCAAACTAAAAAATAAAAAGGAGTGGGGCTGTGGCTTAGTGATAAAGTGTCCCTGGATTCAATGCTTAGTGGCAGAAACAAAAGTGAAAACAGAAACAACAAATAAATAAAAAAGACAACTTTTCTGCATTAGTTTCTTTCTATACTTCACAACTTCCTTCACCCACACACACGGGACTGACAATTTTGCACATTTAAATAAAAATGTAGCCGGGCACAATGGTGCACACCAGTAATCCCAGCAGCTTGGGAGGTGGAGGCAGGAGGGTTCCAAGTTCAAAGCCAATTTCAGCAACTTATCGAGGCCCTGTCTCAAAATAAAATATAAAAAAAGAACTAGGGATGTGACTCAGTGGTTAAGGTCTCCTGGGTTTAATCCTTGGTATCAAAAAAAAAAGTATCAAAAAAAGTGGAGTGATGTTTTCAATGTTTTTTAAATTTGAGGTAGAAAGCTCTGGCTTATTTTAATTTATATGTGTAATGTTTAGGAATTTGGTTGTTTTAAAAATGCATTTGAATTCTACTTCCACCACTTGATGGCTGTGTTACCTCAGGCAGGACTCTTAATTTCTGAGTCTCATCATCTTCCTTTGTAAAATGGGGAGCATAGTGCCATATGTGAAGCTTTTAAACCAAATCCTGGTGTAGAGAATGTCTGCAAAATAAAGGCATTGGTGGTAGTTGTTGTCGTAGTAACCGATGGATCTTGAGTTCTCAATGTTTATTTAAGTGGGGAGATAATGGGCTCAGAGGCCCTCTCAAGTCCTTCCATCTCTAGTCTCATGGATGCAGGACACAGGAAAGAACATGCACCTTGGACAATGTTTTCATTGCCTCCCTCCTGGGAAGGCCTTTTCCTCCCATGGCCCCTGGGAGAAGCAGACACTTCAGTGATAATTTGCTGGCAGGTGTTGCTGGTTTCAGAGTACTCTATGGAGTTAGATGCAAGAAGAAGGAGGCAGCCAGGGTTCTCCAATTACCCAACCCTTTCTAGGAGTGTGCCCTTAGGAAGAGCTGCAAGGAGCAAGTGCCCTAGAGGTGCTCACACTTTGGAAAAAGACTCAACAGGAAATAGGAGCTGGTAATAAGCAGTGAAAGTGATTGAAGGGAGATTTGCAAGTGGAAACTATCAAAGGATATGAAAGACCTGAAAAAAAGCAAAAGAAGGGAATTCTACCTGTCAGTACAGAGGCTCCACTTCCCTCTTGTCAAGATGAACAAAGCAGGACATTAAAGTGGTTAAAACAGATTTTATTTGATAAACTACTAACATTAAAGAGCTGAACTCCCAATTTGTGTAAAGATGTTTGGGTATTTTATTTAATTTTTCCAATAAAATCTTTGATTTATGTCTGAGACTTAACTCTAAAGACTTGTAATATGCTTACATTGTCTATCAAGTATTTTATAGCTCTGTTGAGGTATAATTGATACACAAAAATTTACACATATAGTGCATACATCTGCATGAGTTTGAACATGTGATACACCCATGGTATCATCACCACACTAAACACATCCATCTTCTCAAATGGAAAGCTTAAGAGTAGGAGGGACAAAGGGAGGGAGGGAGGGAGAGAGAGGTAGATAGATTTGGGGCTCAAGTGGAATCTGTGGAAGGTTGTTCAATGTAAATGTAACTAGGCCAGCTGTGTCTACTAGCTGGCCATTATCAAAGTTAGGATTCTATCCTGATGATTACATTTCAAGGAACGATTTTCAGATGTTTGAGAAATAAAGATCCTCTTGAGTTGTAGGAGAGACATATACATCTCAAAGGATTCACAATGGCGAGCCATTTTTATGAAAGAATAAGGACTCACAGTGGTAAGCCATTTTTAGTAAAAGCTCTAAGAAACGGAGGTGAGAGGTCTGTCTTCAGAACACATGGAAAATTCTCCTGGTGGCATTGAGCTTTCTCTGCAGGCATTTTAGTGGAGGACTGGGGCATCCTAGAGACAATCTTACCCTTTAAGGAATCAAGGTAGAAGTTGGACCTCTCAGTGTAGACAGTTTCTAGGTTTTTACCATAAGACCTTTTTGGACAATATAACCCTCACAGGTCTCCATCTGTCAGTTTTATTGGCATTTAGAAATTGTAGAAAGTGAGTAGTTTCATTCACATGTTTCATAAATATTAATTGGAACCCATTCTATGTGGTGGTCATGGTTCAAGATTCAGGGACTCTTAGGGCTATTGGTCTTGTTCACTAGTTATTTTATTTGTCTTAACTTAATTACATAGATAACTTCTTTGAGATAAGAGACACAATTCTTTTGTCTTCCATATGATATGTAATTTAGCACAACCCAATAAATATTCAGTTGATTTTCTTTAACATATGACCAGTATAATAAAGAAGGTAAAGGAAAATACTTGGAAACACAATTTGAACAGTTTGAGAATTGAATAAGAAGAAAAAGAAAATGACCTCTTTGATTTTGAGCTCCAGGATATTTGATTTGAAAAAAAATCACTTATTAAAAATGCAAGTTTGAGGACCACCATCATTTTTTATGCTCATATAGGCAAACTCAAACAATGACATTCTCCTGATACTAATCTTGGAGGATGATTGAGTCAAAGTGGTCAGCATTACTACTTTCAGGGTTCAATCAGAAGGCATGTATTTCTGGCACAGAAGAGATATCTCTGAAAGATGGTTTGAGGGATTCCCAGACAGAAGGGAGAACTCGACTCAGGATCAGCAGGATTCTAGGCTTACATGATGGAAAACAATTTCAGCATGCACCGATAAGATGCATAGATGGAATTTTATTTGGGAAAGTAGATACACATTCAAGGGAGAAGTGGGGGTGCAATCTTAAGAGAGAAGATGTTGGGGTGAAGCAAGGACTTCACAAGAGATGTGATTTTGGGCTTCCCAGCTTTTCTTTTATAGGAAATGTGGTGAGGCCTGGGTATGGGAAGGTGAGTAGGAGTGATGTCAGTTCAGTGATCTCAACTGAGTTTCTGGTGGTCTGGTTGGTCTCAGGATACTTAGGCTGATGTGAGTTTCATTATCTGATCAGTGGATAGTGCTAGAAAGCCCCTAAATTGCAGGTTCAAGATATTGTGTCTCTTAACTTATTTATTGAGGGGTTAATTAAGAGTGCACTGATAGATTTACAGATTTCCCCAGGAATTTAGGAATAAAAGGCCTGCAAGGGAGATTGGGATTGGTTTAGGAGTGAGTGCCTGGAAGAGTATGCAGATCTTTTGAATTAAAATCTTTTCCCTTGTCCTTCCTTTATGTCTCCTTTCCACAATTTCTTCTGTCACACCTTACTTCCTATCCTGGAACTCAACTCCTCTGAACGCAGAGGAGCAGGTCAAAAGAGGTCTCCCAAGTGGGGAGCCTGGTTGGGAGGCCCCCCTGCTGAAGACCAGGTTTGAGGACAAGACTCTGAAGGTGCTTCCTCTCAGTCAGCCCTGCTCTCTGCCCTTCAGAGACTGGAAATTCGATGCCTGAAGAAGTTGTATCCTTACTGGCCTTTTTCCCAGGAGAAAGAAAATAAGTTCACCCTATGAGCTATGTAATCCTCTCCTATACTTTTGAAGTCTTCTAAAAATATTTACTATGTCTTTATTTAAGCACCAGAAAGGAATGAAGCTCAGATCCATCAGATAGGTGATATTAAAACTTTTTTCTGTGTCTAATTTAACATGACTGAAAATAGCAAAGATCTTTACTAGTTTAACCTGTACCCAAAGCCTAAGAATAGGTACAAAGAATTTTATTCCTGGATGCCAGGAATATTCTGAGATCCTGCCAGCTCTGAAGCAAATGGAGGGGGTTGTTCTTGGATGTCAGGCTCTGCTGGAGGAATGCCGAGCTGCATCTGGCTGAGTTGTAATGTTTTCATCTGAGATGTTGGCATGAGGGCTTCCACCACTGTTCCCCCACTGCGATTTTTCTAAAGGAAGGCCAAGGTTGGATAAGGGTCAAAGCTGGCACAGAACTGATGTTAGAAGCTGTAAGACACAGGGCTGCTTTTACAAAGATGCATGCATTTTATCTAGCAGCATTTCCCCCTGAAATATCCCTACCATGTCTTCTATTTTAGTTGTCCTCAAATCAGCCATTTTGTACACCCCCCTGAAGAAATTTAGCAATATCAGGAGGCATTTTTTGATTGTCACAGTTAGGGGAGTGGATGCTACTGGAATCTAGTGGGTAAGGGAAAGGGATTCTGCTAAGCCTCTTATAATGCACAGGGAAGCCCCTCACAGCAAAAAGCTACCAGCCTCAAATATCAACATTGCCAAGGTTGGGCCGCCCCATTTGAAGACAAGAAAACCAGTTCTTCCCAGGGTGTGGTGTTACTTGCCTATAATCCCAGCGGGTTAGGAGGCTGAGACAAGAGCATTTCAAGTTCAAAGCCAAACTCATCAGTTTAGCAAGGCTTTAAACAACTTGGTGAGACCCTGTCTCAAAATAAAAAAGTGGGGGGTGGTTAGAGATATGGCTCAGTGCTTAAGTACCCCTGGGTTCAATTCCAGTACCTAAATAAATAAATACAACTAGTTCCTTACTATTCAAGTGTGGTTCCCAAACACCATCACTTGATAGTAGTTTGTGAAAAATACGGATTCTCAGACCCCACTCAAGCCATACAGGATCAGAATCTGCATTTTAACCAGGTCTCCAGATGATTTATATATGCATGTTCAATTCTGAGAAGTATGGATACCAATCTATAAGGACAATGCAAGCCAAGGCAGTGTGATATGTGTGTTAGGATGACCACACCAAGAAGACAGTACTGGCCAGACTCAGTGTCTTTAAGCTCATAAAAACCCCTTTGTTCTCTATTTGGTCCTACAATTTCATTGAAGTTTCTTTCTCTCCCTTTCTTACTTCCTCCCTTTTCTGCCTATCTCCCTTCCTTATTTTCTTTCTTCTTCCTCTTCCATTTCTTTTGCTACATCAAATCTATATTCCATTTGCCTCTATCCCATATGTGCATTGCTTTTTCCTAGGTCTTTAATTCAGAATCCACTCTTGATACACTCCCCTCCCCAAAGGCAACACTTATCTCTTTAATTAAAGGAAACTGCCCTAAAGGGAAAAGTGGGTAGAACCTGGAAGGAAAGCCATACTTTCTGAAACCTGATAACACAATGAAATTCAACCTTCCTGCACTGAGCCTGCTGTGGTAAGATATTAAAAAGGAAGACAATAAAACTCATCCAATACTAATTTAATCAGAAGCCTGTGCAATCAGTCTCTTTGATATACCTTTTGTCAACACAGCTTTAGATTTTGAATAGGCAATTTAAAATCCTGGAAATTTACCATATTGACTTATCAGCAAATTTTCCACTGAACTTATAATAAAAACTGATTAAAAATAAGATTTAAACTGAGCACCATGCCAATGTAGTGTAAAATTTTGGAATCCTCTAGGTATTTTATTTAGACATTTTCTCTTTTTTAAGCTTTTGCTTGTATTGGATTCACCATCTGTTTAGCTGTTTTTTTCCTACAGATAATGTAAATGAAAAATTTCAAGTATTAAAACAAATTTCAATTCAATTTGATAAATATTCAAAAAGCATCTATTGTCTACAAAATGCTGGAATAAGAGTTTTAGAAGATTAAAAAAGATTCAGATATAATTTTGCATTACTTCATGGTCTGAGATGTATAGATTGTGTGTGTGTGTTTGTGCACACTTGCATACTTGTGAATATGATAAGATATATAAGAAAATGCAGAATTTTGTTCATGGCAAATATATTAAAACTGGTATCAACAAGGAGCTACAGGAAATTATACAGAAATATTCATGCCTAGCATTTCTTTGTTATAGAAAAGTAGATTTTGAAATAAAAAGAAAATGACTGAGAAATTTCCAGGTCCTGAATAGCTATGATTTTCTCAGTGACATTTTACATCTTGGTTAGCAATTGCATTAGGTGGAGTTGGCTCATGTGCAAACCCAGCACCATGCCCATGGTGCTGAATTACTGGGAAACCTGTAGGGTGGCTCATGCCATCCTCCTGCTTCTGGAATACACAAGCTTAAGCTATGAGGAGAAAAGATGCACCATGGGGGATGCTCCTGACTAAAACAGAAGCCAGTGGCTGAATGAGAAATTTAGACTGGGTCTGGACTTTCCCAATCTCCCCTACTTGATTGGCAGGGCTCACCAGATCACCCAGAGCAATGCCATCCTGTGCTACATTGCCTGCAAGCACAACCTGTATGGGGAAAGAGAAGAGGAGAAGATTCATGTGGTCATTTGGGGGAACCAGGTTATAGACATTACCAATCAGCCTGCCAAGTCTGCTATAGCCCGGACTTTGAGAAACAACCCAGAGTGCTTGCAGGGCCTCCCTGAGAAGATGAAATTCTTTTCACAGTTCCTGGGGAACTGGCCATGGTTAGTTGGTGACAGGATCAGCTGAATTTCCTCGCTTATGATATCCTTCACCTGTACTGTATATTTTACCCCAAGTGCCTGGACAAGTTTTTGAACCTGAAGGACTTTTTGACCCTGATTTGAATGCCTGAAGAAAATCTCTGCCTATATGAAAGTCCAGTTGCTGCCTCCCAAGACCTGTGTACACAAAGGTGGCCACATGGGACAATAAGAAGGGCCTTGAAAAGGCAGGATCAGAGAGTGAGGAGCCTGCTCTCTTTGTGCTGCCCAGGACCCTCGGGAGTAGCCAAGCCTCTGCAGCTCTGGCACCATCTTATCAAACTTTCTCATTGTATCACACCCAAGGCCTTATTGCCCTTCTTGCTCCCACTAATCCTAAGAAAGGAATTTGGAGATGCGGAAAAAAAAAAAGACTGACTGAGTCTCAAAAGAGAAGTGTCAAAGCACGTTTTTTTTCCTGCTGCACCATAGTAGTCTTATTTTGTTTTATTATTGATTAACACATCAAATTGTATGTATTTATAGAGTACTGTGAGATGTTTGGATTCATGAATACATTGTGTAATGATCAAATCTAGGCAATCAGCATACATATCACCTTAAGCATTTATCATTTCTTTACATGGAAAACACTTAAAAATCCTCTCTTCTGTCTATTTGGATGTATATAATATATTACTGTTAACTATATTTACCCTCCTGTGAATTAATGCATCAGAGATTGCTCCTCCTGTTTAACCACAACACAGTACTTGTTGAACAACCTCTTCCCATCCTCTCTTCTCCCTCTCTACTGCCCAGGATTTGGTAGCCACTATTCTATTCTCAACTACTATGAGATCAACATTTTAAGCTACCACATATGAGAGAAATCATCCAGTATTCATTTATCCGTGTCTGGTTTATTTCATTTAACATAATGTCCTCCAAATGTATCTATATTTTCACAAATGACAAAATTTCATCCCTTTTTCTGGGTGAATAGTATTTCATTATTGTTATGGTTTCAATGTGAGGTGTCCCCCAAAACTCACATGTGACAATTCTGAAAGGCTAAAGTGAAATGATCAGGTTATAAGACCCTTAACCCAATCACTTGGTTAATCCCCTGGCAGGTAACTGTATGCTGGTAGGGTGTGGCTGGAAAAGGTGGGTTGTTGAGGGCAAAGTACAATGTTTTAAATACATATATTTTTTATTAGTGCATTATAGTTTTACATAATGATAGGATTAGTTCTCACATATTCCTAAATGCACACAAATCAGCAATACAATCTGTTCAATATCACCCCACCCCTCTATTTCCCTCCTCCTGTCCCCTGATCCCTTGCCTTTCTTCTGGGTCCTATATTGTTCCTAAAAAAACCAAATACAGTGACATAATTCTTATACCTATGAAGAACATTATATATATATATATATATATATATATATATATTGCTATAGTATATACAGTGACATTTATAATTTGCTTTATCTCAGTTCCAACATTTCCCCTTCTCCTCCCTTCCTATCATCTCTTGTTATTCTTCAAAATATTTGACAATGGAATTAAACATTTACATTTTTGTACAGGTATGCAACATAGCTTGTTCAAATATCTCATGAAGTATCTTGCAACTGGATCTCATACATATTAACATTTTGCATTTTTGTTCTATGGATCTAAAACATGAGTTTGTCTCCTGAGCCTGGGTTTAGGTCCAGCCTCCACAAATGAGGGATACCATTCAGCCCTTGACTCTCTGTGTTTGACTAACTTCGCTCAGTATGATTTCTTCCAGTGCCATCCATTTACCTTCAATAGATGCAATATCATTGTTTCTAATAGCTGAGTAGAACTCCATTGTAGATATATATATATATATATATATATATATATATATATATATATATATATACACTAGAGCTTTTGGATCCATTAATTCAGTGAGGGGCATCTGGGTTGGTTTCATAAATTAGCTACTGTAAATTGAGCTGCTATGAACATGGATATTGCTGTGTTGCTGTAATGTGCTGATTCTAACTCCTCTGGGAAAATACCCAGAAGAGGGATAGCTGGATCATATGGAGGATCCAACCCTAATTTTTTGAGGAGTCTCCATACTACTTTCCAGAGTGGCTTGACCAGTCTGCAACTTTACCAACAGTGTGCTAGTGTTCCTATCTCCCTGCAACCTCTCCAGTATTTGTTATTGTTTGTGTTCTTCATCTTTGCCAGTCTGACTGGAGTGAGGTGAAATCTTAAGGTCTTTTTGATTTGCATTTCTCTGATTGCCAGTGATTTAGAACACTTTCTTTTGTATTCATTGGCTTGCTTAATGACTTCTGATGAGAAGTTTCTGTTTAGCTCTCTGGCCCATTTATTGGTTGGATTGTTTGTGTTTTTGTTATTGAGTTTTTTAAGTTCTTTGTAAATTTTGGATATTAGTCCCATGTCAGAGGGATCACAGGCCATGATTCTCTCTCAATCTGTAGGTGGTCTCTTGACTGTTTTAACTATTTTCTTGGCTGTAAAGAAACTTTTTAGTTTAATGGCATCCCACTCATTGATTTTTGACTGTAATTCTTTCACTTTAGGAGTCTTAATGAGGAAGTTGTTGCCAACTCCCATATGCTGGAGTGTTGGACCTAAATTGTCTTCTAGCAGTTGTATGGTAGTTGGTTTAATTCCTAATTCCTTGATCCATTTAGATTTTATTTTTGTGCAAGGTGAGAGATAAGGATCTAATTTCAATTTTCTGCAAGTGGCTGTCCAGTTTGTTCAGCACCATTTGTTGAATAGGCTGTCTCTCCTCCATGTTATATTTTGACCCCCTCTGTCAAAGATCAGATGTTTAAAGATTTGTGGGTTTGTCTCAGAGTGTTCTGTTCTATTCTGTTAGTCTTCATTCCTATTTTGATACCGTTATCATGCTGTTTTTAATACTTTAGCTCTATAGTATAATTTTAGATCTGGTATTGCAAAACCACCTACCTGTTTTGTCTTTCTTGCTTAGTAATGTTTTGGCTATTCTGGGTTTCTGTTGTTCCGTATGAATTTGAGAATTGCTTTTTCTATGTCTACAAAGAATGATATTGGAATCTTGATGGGGATTGCATTGAATCTGTATAGTGCTTTTAGCAGAATGGCCATTTTAATTATATTAATTCTGCCTAACTAAGAGCATGGAACATCTTTCCATCTTCTCGTCTTCTGCAATTTCTGTTTTCAGTATTTGATAAATTTCCTTGTAGAGGTCTTTTACTTCTCTTGTTAGATTAATTCCCAAGTATTTTAATCTTTTAGAGGATATTATGAATGGGACCAATTTCCTAATTTCTTCTTCTGCCCTAATATTGTTGGCATATAGGAAAGCCACTGATTTATGGGTGTTGATCTTGGAGCCTGCTATTTTGCCAAATCTGTTTATTAGCACTAGCAGTTTTCTGGTGGAGTTTTTTGTATCGTCCAAATACCGGATCATGTTATCAGCAAAAAGCGATAGTTTGACTTCCTCCCTTCCTATTCTTATCTCTTTGATTTCTTCCTTTTGCCTAATTGCTCCAGCCAGGTCTCGAGGACTATATTGAATAAAAGTGGTGAAAGCGGGCAGCCTTGTCTTGCTCCCAAGTTCAGTGGAAATGCTTTCAACATTTCTCCATTTAGTGTTATACTAGCTGAGGATTTGGCATATATGGCCCTTATAAAGTTAAGATAAGTTCCTTTGATACCTATTTTCTCTAGTGTTTTGAGCATAAAGGGTGCTGGATTTTATCAAACGCCTTTTTTTGCATCTATTGAGATGATCAGATAGCTTTTGCCTTAATTCTGTTTAAGTGATGAATCACATTTATTGATTTGCGTATGTTGAACCAGCCTTGCATACCTGGAATGAAACCTACTTGATCATGATGAATTATTTTCTTCTCTTTTGCTTTTTTACAGAGAGAGGGAGAGAAACAGAGAGAATCAATTTTTATTTAGTTTTTTTCACATGGTTTTCATTGCTTTGACACTTAGTTGTGTATGTACGTGCTGGGGTTTGAATCCATGTACTCATTTGAGCATGCCAGGCAAGCGCTGCCCAATTTTCTTGATGTGTCTTTGAATGATGTTTACAAGAACCTTATTAAGGATTTTTGCATCGATATTCATGAGGGATATTGGTCTGTAGTTTTCTTTTTTTTTTTGATGTGTCTTTGTTGGGTTTTGGTATCAGAGTTATGGTTGCTTCATAAAAAGTGTTTGGGAAAGTTCCCTCTTTTTCAATTTCTTGGAATAGCTTCATAAGGAAAGGTATTAGCTCTTCTTCAAAGGTGTGGTAAAACTCCACAGAGAATCCATCCGGTCCTGGGCTTTTCTTCTTTGGAAGACTTTTAATTGCTGTATGGATTTCGGTGCCTGTTATTGGGTTGTTTAGAATTTCATCCTGTGTCAATTTGGGCATGTTGTTTGTATCTAGAAATTTGTCTTTGTCATCCAAACTATCTGATTTGGAGGAGTATAGTTTTTCAAAATATGTTCTGATAATCTGTTTGATTTCAAGGGGGTCAGTGGTGATCACCCCCTTTTCATTGGTAATTTTGTTGATTTGCTTTGATTCTCTCCTTCTTTTAGTTAGATTAGCTAGGGGTCTGTCAATTTTATTTATTTTTTTCAAAGAACCAGCTCTTTGTTTTGCCATTTCTTTTTATTGTTCTTTTTTTGTTCTCCTTTGATTTCATCTTTGATCTTAATTATTTCCTGTCTTCTGCTGGCTTTGGGATTAGCCTGTTCTTCCTTTTGTAGAGATGTGAGTTGGAGCATAAGCTTATATGTTAGGGATCTCTCCTGATTCTTAATGTGAAAACTCGGTGCAATAAAATTTCTCCTTAAGAATGCTTTCATGCTGTCCCAGAGGTTTCAATATGTTGTGTCTTCATTCTCATTCTCTTCCAAGAATTCCTTACTTCCTGTTTTTGTGTCTTTTTGGACCCATTCTTCATTTCATAGGGTGCTGTTCAATCTCCACACATGTTTGTGTTTTGTGCCATGGTTTTGGTATTAATTATTAGGGTCATGGCATTATGATCTGATAGGATACACAGAATAATATCTACTTTTGATTTTCTGAGATTTCCTTTGTGAACTAGAATATGATCTATTTTGGAGAAGGATCCATATGCTGCTGAGAAGAAGGTATACTCTGCCAATTTGGGGTGGAATATTCTGTAGATGTCTGTTAAGTCTGACTTATGGTGTTGTTTAGACTGGAGATATCTTTATTGTTTCTTTGCTTTGATGATAAGTCTGTTGATGATAGAGGAGTGTTAAAGTCTCCCAGTACTATTGTGTTGAGGTACACAGTGGTTTCATATCTTGGAGTATTTTTTTCCTCATAGTTGGGAGCATTGGTGTTTAGAGAGTATATATTTACTATGGTTATTTCTTCCTGTTCCCTTTACTGGGATGTAGTGGCCTTATTTATCTCTTTTGATTAATTTATGTTTGAAATCCACTTTGTTGGATATAAGAATTATAACTCCAACTTGCTTTCTTGGGCCGCATGCCTGGTAGATTTTTTCCATCCTTTCACCTTTAATCTGTAGGTGTCATTAACTGTAAGGTGGGTTTCCTATAAGCAGCATATTGTTGGATTTTATTTTTTGATCCAATCTGCTAGACTGTGTCTTTTGATTGGTGCACTGAGACCATTCACATTCAGTGTTAGAATTGTTATGTGGTTGTGGTTCATATTCATTGGATTTTATTAGTAAATTCTGTGCTGTCTTAGCTCTCTACTGATAGCATGTACTTTTATTGAATTTCCTCTGTTTGTGGGTTTTGAGGAATATTAGCTTATTCTTCTATCTGGAGTTTATCTTTGAGAATTCTTTGTAATGCTGGCTTACTGTTCACGAATGCTGCAAGTTTGTTCTTATCATGAAAAGTTTTTATTTCCCTCTCAAATTTGAAGCTGAATTTTGCTGGGTATAGTATTCTTGGCTGCATGTTGTGTTCATTCAGGCATTTAAAAAAATCTCCTTCCAAGATTTTCTTGCTTCTAGAGTCTGAACTGAAAAGTCAGATGTGATTCTGATTGGGTTGCCTCTGAATGTGATTTCTCCCCTGCTACTTTCAATATTCTTTCTTTGATTTCCTTGTTGTACATTTTGAATATGATGTGTCTTGGTGAGCTTCTCACTTGATTAGGCCTATTGGGTGTCCTATAAGCTTTTTGGATGAGCATATCTGATTATTTTTATATGGATAAAATTTTCTTTAGCAAATACCTTGAGAATGTTCCGTATCCCATTTGTTAGTGTTTCAATTTCTTCCTATATTCCAATTACTCATATATTGTTTCTTCTCATTTCATCCTAGACATTTTAAAAATTCTATTCATGTTCTGTGAGTTTTTTCCTTGTTTTTTCATCTGTGTGCTCTAGCTTGCTCAGCCTGTCGTCATTGTCAGAAGTTCTTTCTTCAAGAGCTGAGGTTCTGTTTTCTATAGAAGTTAGTCTATTATTAAATTCTTCCATGGTTCCTCTCATGTCATTAACTGCAGATTTTATCTCTGTTACTTCCTTTTTGAGTATGTCTATTTCTTTGGTAATAGAGTATTTTATCTCTTGAGTTTTCTCACTTGGTCCCTTCACTATATCTTCTTTTAGCTCATTGTTCCTTTTAGTAATAAGATCATTGATAATATTTTCAAGGTTTTTGTCTTGACCCCTGTCCATGGCATTCTTTTGGGGGGAGTTTTGGGTTTGAGGTGAACCTTTCCTTGTTTGATTCTTCATTTTGAAGAGCTTCTTGTGGATCTCTGAATTGAGATTTCCTGAGGGGAAGGTAGGAAGTTCTGCAGTTGATTTTTCCTTGAAAGTCAAAAGGTCAGATCAGTCAACAACTTTTTAATGATTACCTTATTCCAGATGCTCTTTCTGCCTGGGTCCTTGTGTTGCTCTCCCTTTTTGTTCCAGGCTCAAGGTTGCAAATCTGAACCTACCAAAATGTAGACCTACCTTCTGGCAGGACTCAAACAGGCCCTAACAGGAATGTGGGTAGGTGGGGCTACTCCAGGAGGGGGAAACTCCCCTGGTTGGTCCTGAGCGGGGCTGCTCTGAATAGGGTTTCTACCGGTGGTGTCCTGAGCATTTTCTGATAGACTAAAACAGGCTCCAACTGGCTGTTCCTCTCTCTCTTAAAAAAAATTTAAGTCAACCCAATCTTGGCATGCCCAGAACTGCTTCTCTGCTCACTCTCAGGCATCTGCAGATTGTCCACTGTTGATCAGAAAAATCAGTCCACTTCACTTTTAACTTTTAGTGTGCCCAGGCAACTTCTTTACAAATCCTCCAGGACATGAAGGTCAGAGTCAGAGAACCTGTAATAGAACCAGTCAGAAATCTCAGCACCATTTGCTAGTTTCAAGGTGCCTGGTGTCCTCCCTAAGGATTTTCCAGCACTTGAATGGCAGAGCCACATGGGGCTCCTGAAAACAAGAGTGAGAGACTGGAGATAGATGCCAAGAATCTTAAGCACATTTTTAAGAGCCTTTGTAATCCAAAACATGCATTCCTGAGCAACTCAACCCATGTCCAATGACCCAGGCCCTTGCCAGCTAATTGTCACATGAGGGTAATGTGCAATTGCTGGAAAAACTGGTGTGAAATTGTGTAACTCAGTCCTGACTCCACCTCTAATCCAGTCCCTAGATACTGTCTCTCTATAGATACTAACACCTTACACAAGGGGGTTGGTGTCTCTTCCTTTGGAGATGGCTTGTGTTTTCCCTTGAATGTGTCTTCCTTGCTTTACCCCCAAAGCTTCTCAAGCTCAGGAAGATTGACACATTCCCTTTAATATGTATTTCCTACTTTACCCCCAAAGACATCTCTCACTTAAGATAGCCCACATTCCCCCATGAAATTGTATGTGCTTTCCTAAATAAATCTGTTTGTGTCTCTGAAAAAAAAGTACATTAGGTTTCAGGGATGCTTTACTAAGGGGCTTCAATAGGCTAGATAGTCTGAGAAAATTATCTCTTCTATTTATGCTTATTTTAACCCAGAATTTCTTTCATAGCTATAGCTTTTAAGCACATCTTATCATTCCATCATAACTCTCTTTTTTATTCCCTTTAAAATTATAGTACCAAAGCAGAGGTTCATTCTTACTTGATGTGGATCTAAGCCATATGTAGAAGACTATAAAACTGTTATGTATGTGTTGAAAAGTACCTGCTAAAAATGGGATGGAATGGGTATTTTATCAATTTAGTTGAATAAAATTTATTTTGCTCAGAAAGGAGCTTAAAAAATAATGCTTATAATAGTCATTTTGCAAATTTCTTCACCTGGCTTCTATTTGAGGCTTTAATAATAAGACTTTAAAAATAATATCTAGCTTTCCCCTGAGATCTAATCAACATGCAAAAGGACACACACTGTCTTCAAATGACAAATAATGGGGAAGTTATTCCTTTTGCTCATCCCCTGTGACCTTGCAAATGACTATTTGTGCCCAAAATTACATAAGTATTTGGATGACTTCCTAAAGAAATTAAAATGAAATTGAGTCATACTAAAGCTCTATTCAATTAAGCAATTGGACTTACTGATTCACTTTGAAAAGAAGCTAGATAAAACTGGTTTTGTGTAATAAGTTTCACAGGGCAGGACTAACCTTTTGAAACAGAGGGTGTATCCCTCACTATATGATATTAAAGATCATTAAAGTAACTAAAGATGTGTGCTTACTATCATATAAAACAATTTGACTTTATTAACAGTGCTGGCCTGAAATTTTCCAAATATACTTTTATTTGCCCCAAATTCCATGAGTCAGTGACTTTGAATTGAATATTGTGCAGACTTCTGCACTCATGGATTTTCTGCAGTCTCCAGTCCCATACTTCTGGCTTGATTTTAGCTTGATAACAGAACACTGGCTAGGTGATTTTTTTATTTGTGTATGAGATAATGAAAAGACTTCTTTGGAATGCTGAAGGGGCACTGGTAATTTAGGGAGCTAAAAGCTGGTAAACTCCTCTTTAAAAATGTGTTCAAAAATTCTGTTTTTGAGAAAATAGGCATAGAGAAATCATGTTTTGAAAAAAAGTGAAGAGACGTGTTTTTGTTTTGCTGTGGGATCATATTTTTTTTCTTCCAGTTGGCTTTAAGATTGAACCCCAAACCCTGAAGTCAAATTCTTTAGGGAAGAGAAGAGTGGTTTCCATTAGAATAGAGAGGTCAGTTGCACCCCTACCTGACCTGGTGTATCACCATTCTGCCAGGAAAGTCCTGGTGAAAGCAAGATAAAAGATGAGAGGTCAACCTTGTGGGAGGAAGGAGGTAATGGAAGCAGAAGGAGCAGGTGGGGAGACGAGGATGACCCTCTTTAGGTTATAGTGCTGAATCTGGAGATATTTTAGGTAGGTGAGGTTACAGAGGATAGCAGAGTGCCTTTGGCCCTCATTCCTTCTTGAGAGGAGGAAGTGTCACTGAGAGATTCTTGCTATAACAATGTGGGCAATTGAAGGTCAGGTGAGTGAGGGCCTAATTCCCCAGAATATCCTCTAGAGTTCTCTAGAAGCGTCTGTAATACTATAGAAAATTAATTAGATGGTTAGTGGTATGGGTAGGAGAACTTACAGAACTCATATTAATGTATGTGGAAGCAGAGCCAAATGATACTCCAAGCAAGGGCAGTGCATATAGATTAGAAATTGATCAGGCATCAACAAGACTGGCAGTCTCCTGATCCAGCCGAGGCTGAACATCAGATGCCAACTGAGGGTTCCAGTGACCAAGAGGAGAAGCCAGAAAGTGGGGAATGTGGTGTGTATCTGGCATCCACTACCTTTCCCTCAGCTGCCATTTTGAAGAAGAGCAGGGAAAATTGAGGAAATATGAAAAGTTTAAGTTTCTTAGAAAGCCCAAATTACCAAAGATGCTATTTATTAAATGGAATTTGCCAACTGGATTAAATTTGTACCGTTTTTTTGGGATCCATTAAGAATATCAAGAGTTGTATAAAACAAGCAGAGGAGTTTCTGTGCACCACCAAGTGTGGGATGAAGATTGGCAAGGAAGCCATACAGTGCAGCCTGCTCCATTGGGGCCTATGGATGTCATTTATATAATTGAGTTCTTTTTAGACCTTCAAGAATTTCTATGTCAAAAGCCATATAGTGGGCTGGAGCAGTGGCTCGGTGGTTATGGCATTTGCCTGGCACGCACAATACTGGGGTTCAAACCCCAGCACCACGTACACAACAAAGTGTCAGAGCAATGAAAGTCACATGAAAAACTAAATCAAAATTGCTTCTGTCTTTCTCTCCCTCTTTTTCACTGTCCCTCTTAAAAAAAAAAGCCACGTAGTAAATTTGGTGTGGCAGATAAGTCTCATAATTGTATGATTGCCATGCTTAAGAGTTTTGCCATAAAAAGTTCTGCTCTGTAATCTTGGGGAGCCAGCTCCTAGTGATGAGATGATGAGGCTGCTGCAGGGAGCCTTAGGAAGAGCAGGAGAAGGCTCCCTCAATCCTCTGCTGCATGCTCACTGCCCAGCACTCATTCCATTCCCGGGCTGACTCTTCCTCCTCTCATGTTCACTGGGCCCTTTCTTCCTTGTCAGAACAGCCAGATGGGCAGGTTGGTCCTGGAGACCCAGGGCAAGGACCTCTTGGATGAACTTTCCAACATGTAAGTCACTGCAATCATTACTGACAAGAGCTTCAATCATTACTGACAAGAGCATTTTCTCAAGAGGAAAGTCTGTTTCTTCTATAATACTTGCCCCAGGAGTCAAGAGGGTAGTCAGTCAGGACAAGTGCTTTCATTTGTTCCTTTCCGTTTGTTCCTCAATGATGCTTTGGAAAGCCACACTCTCAGTTTTCTAGGGAACTATCATTTATCCCTCCTTCTAAGTGATTTTTTGCTTTTCTATTATCTTCACTGTTAAGGATGAGACTGAAAATACAATATTCATACTGGACTGAATGCTGGTCCCATGGGCCAGGACCCGCAAGTTGGAGGTGCCCCTGGATCAGATGCATTTCCCTGCCAAGTACTCAAGCCCTTAACCAGCAGCTCCCGGGACACTGTTAGAAGTCAGAACAGGGAGGTGATTGGTGGCCTGGGGGAAGATGAGGCCTCACTCTCAGCTCTGCTTACTGAAGTTTCCTAGTCTCAGCTCTGTGGACATTACTGGCTGGATCATTCTCTTTCATGAGGACTGTGCTGTGCATTGTGTGATATCAAGCAGCATCTCTGGTCTTCATTCAGTCAATGCCAGTAGCACCTCATTACTGGTGATGACCAAAAAATGTCTCCAAACATGGCCAAATACTGTTCCCAGGTGAGAAGCCCTGGCCTACATGCAGATGCTACCTCCTTGTGTCTGTTTTCACATATGGAGGAGGGAAAACTGTATTGCTTTGGTGGAAACAGTGGCAGGTGGGTGGGGGACAAAGATGGAGGAAAACCTTGGTGCTGGGGATCAAACCTAGGGCCTTGTGCATTCTGGGCTTGAGTGCTAGCCAAATGCTCTACTGCTAGCTACACCCCCAGCCTCTAAACAAAGCTTCTGAAGGAACTACTGTTGACTGTTTTTCAGTGTTGTGGTTATGTTTGTTAAAGGTCTTCTTGAGGACCTGGATAGGTTGCTCAGTGATTACAGTGCTTGCCTGGCATGCACAAGGACACAGGTTTGAACCCCAGCACCATGAACACAACGAAATGTTGGAACAATGAAAAACTAAATAAAATTGATTCTCTCTTTCTCATGGTCCCCCGTCCCCCGTTTTTTTCTTTTCTTTCTTTCTTTCTTTCTTTTTTTTTTTTTTAAGTCTTCTTGCTTGTGTTCAGTACCTTCATTGTGACATTTGTACCTTTGGTACGTAAGACATGAATAATGGGGGCAAATGGATATGGGGCTTTGGGAATTCTATACTATCTTTATTGTATTTCTGTAAATCTAAAATTAATTGTTTATTTAAAAAAAGAGTACAGACCTCCATGGAAGTATTTCAAACTCCACTGAATGCTGTGAGAGATTATTAATAAGTTTACGCTACTCAAACCTCACACCACTCATTCCGCCGGTGAAAGGCATGGCATGGAACAGGTTGTTTATAGAGTCAGAAGTAGCATAATGTTAACTAAATGGTGCTAACTGAACAGATAAAGACATAGACAAGAAAACAACAACAACAAAACCAAGCAGCCTTGTTGAAAAATATCCCTTTAAAACTCAAGGGAAAAGGAATCCCAAATGTTTGCCAGGTAGAGATTGATGGTAGTGGGATTTTTAATAAGGAGACATTTTACTATGAGGATAATAAAGTATATAGAAACAGTACAAGGTTATGAGCCTATCACCCTAAGTTACTATGAAGGAGTTATGAAAAAGGTGATGAAAAAATTCCCTTCAATAACAGTTGGACTGAAAGATCTGTTTTAGGTGTAGGTAAATCCTTTCCACACATTCACCTGAACTTCAGCTGTGAGAATTGGCTTAGATGATTCTGGGCAAGAATGAGTGGATGAAAATTTTTGTTGTTGTTTGTTTTGTTTTTGTGTTACTGGGAGTTGAATCCAGGGATGCTCTACCACTGAGTCACATCCCCAGCCTTTTTCATTTTGAGACAGGGTCTAGTTCTTGCCTTGAACTTGTTGTCCTTCTGCCTCAGCCTTCTGAGTAGCTGGGATTATAGGTGACTACCACTGTGTCCAGCTGGATGGCATTTTTAAGAATGGCGTTTGTAAGATGTTCTCAATAAAGGATAAGAAAAAAGGGAGATATAGGACAAATTTGTCCTACTGTGGAGTAACTTTCATGTGCTAACCTGTGCTTGACATATGGTATTTAGTGACTAAATAATTGAATCATATTTCTTTACAGTATAAAGGAGAATAAATGTCCTGAAACCAACACTCAAAAGACATATGCTCTGAGGGCTGCTGATGCGAGCCTCATTTATTCCAAACCCGGTTCCATGGTCTAAGTACCATGATTTGGAGTGTTTTGCCAACATTTAAAACAGAGTTGCCAAATGAAATATAGGATGCCTACTTAAGTTTTAATTTCAGGTAAATAAAGTTCTTTTAATATAAATTTGTCCCAGATATTGCCAACTGCAATGCTTCTGCTCCTTTCTTCTGTGATAATCAATTCACATCAATTTATTTGCTCAACAAATACTTAAGGGGCAGCTATTTTGTGCACTGTGTTCTGGGTGCTACGAGAAGAGTGAGCAAATCCAGCATCTTTCTGGAGGAGGCCAGAAAAACAAGCAAACACACACTACGCAGAACTTCAGCAGGGCAAACACATTGAAAAACAAGAAGAATGGGAAGAGAATGACGTTTAGTGGAAGCAAAGTGAGGAATGTGTGGTTAATTTGTGTAAGGTGGTGACATTTCAGCAGAAACCAATGGTGCCAACATATGAGTCATGTAGAGATCTGGGACAAGTATGTCCACCCAGTCAGAGAGAGCAGCCAAGAAGTCCTAAATCTAATAAAATTTGAAATGTTTGAAAGTTGTTGTCAGTTTGTAGAAGGAAAGTGATCTATTTTGAATACTGCCCTGGCAAATATTTTTTTTTTCATTGTTCAATTCCTACAGCAAATCAGCAAATAGCACAAGAGAATCAGTTAGAGGGTTTTTCTGCTGGGCAGGAGGTATGGGTGGCAAAGCCCTGTTTTTTCTGGTGGGTGTTTTGCTGTGAAAGTCTCCATGGAATGATGGCATGGTGACTTCCGAAGCCAAGCAATCAGGTTGCTAAATAGTCAAACTCAATTAGTTAAATACGGCGTTGACTTACAAACAGCTTCTACACAGGCTAACTGCATCCATGTCATGTGCATCGCCTGGTTTTTATTTCCAGAAAATAGACCTAATTCCGTGGGTGGAGGGGAGAAGGAATCTAGCTTCTGTTTTCCAACAATATATGTAAAGTATTATCCCAGTGCTTCATTAAAAATATGTATAAATTAGAACAAAACAAATCCCAACAAGTAACATCATTTTTATTTGTCAAATTAGCAAAAATGTTTTGAAATCTTAATGTGTAATGCTGGTAAGGATGCCCTGAGGTAGGTTCTGATTGAGAGTAATAAAATCTTTTTTTTAAAAAAAGTTGAAAAATGGGTTAGGGATTTAGCTCAGTGGTAGAGTGCTTGCCTAGCATGCATGAAGCCAATTTGATCCTAGCAAAGGTGACAAAGTTTGTCTGTTTTTGGTGTACAACATGATGTTTTGGAATATGTCTCTATGGTGGACTAAACCAAGTTAGTATATGAATTACATATGCCATATACTTATTTGTGATGAGAACACTTCGAAAATTTTAAGTATATAATACATTGTTATTAACTGTAGTCAGTACCTTTATTTTCTTAATCAAACTGCTTCCTACCTCCTAGCTGTTTGGTTTGTGTGCTTGGCCACACATTGAAGACGGAATGAAGAATTAGCAGTTCTGCATTGGATCCCGTCCCCTCAGCCTATTCAAGGACATAGCTTTGGAAAGTTTCCCGTCCTTCCTGTAATCTCCAATTTCTCTCATCTACTGCCAATAGCATAAAATCATGCTATTGAAACAGAATGAATTTGGGGCCCAGCCCCTCTCTCTGAATTGAGGACATATTTCTCCTGCTGAGAGAAGGAAGCTGAAGGGCTGCAACCTCCCACCCTGACAGATGCCAAAATGGGAGTAGATATCATCCATTCAGGTTCAACCCAGGCTGTCTAACTAAATCCACATCACATGTATCACCTGGCTTTTGTTTTCAGAAAATAGACCTGATTCTATGGGTGGAGGGGAGAAGGAATCTAACTGCTACTCCCCAGTTTAATAAAACTGCGTAAAGATCACTGTTTTTCCACCTTTTGCCCCAGGTTTGGCTCCAGAAACAATATCATTTCTCCCATCTTTTGAAAGTTCTCCCTGGACCTGCTGTCATCTCCATCTATTGCTTTATTTCCAGGTCCCCCTTTTATCAATATTCCTTGAAATTGATTGTTATCCCCACTGTCATTCTTAGTCTGTGTAATCCTCTGACCAGGCTTCTGGCTCTACCACTCCATAAGCTTAGTTTTTGTCACGGTACCACAGCTCTGTTTTGCTAGTGTCAAGGGGCAGTCCTTGCCCTCAGCTTTTGAGGATGGGCTGGTTTCCAGATACTTCCTTTGTGTTTTTTGTTCTCCTACTGTGCTTGACACTTGTTTTCAGCTTCCTTTGCTAGTGTCTTGTTGCCCTGACTTTTCAGCATTGGGTATTCCAGGGTTAGGTTTTCATACATGTTTTCTTCTTTTCTACCCTTATTTTCTTTATGGTCTCATTTCTCTTTCTACAGTGATGTCTTACATTTGTATTTGTAACCCTGACCTCTTCCCTGACCTTCTCCCAAGAGCACCTAGCCGTTCAATAGGTCATTAGTACCCTGGGCCAGATCACCATAGCTTCTCACTCGATTAATTTCAGTAGCTTCCTAATTGACCTCCCTGTTTCTGCTCTTATTCCTTGATAGTCTATATGAGAATGCCAGAGTAATTCTTTTAATCATGGCCTGCCTATCTTTATAAACTTCCAATTTTTTCTTGAGCCATTTAGTGTACATGTTCAAACCCAAGGTTGCCAGTGCCCTTTGCTCTCTGGCCTGTTACTTTCCAGGTCCCTCTCCCCTGGCTCACTTTTCTCTGATCACACTGTCCCTTACCTGAAAGCCTTGTACTTGATGTTGCCTCTCTGATCGGAGTCATCTTTTTTCAGATCTACTTGACTCTGAGCTCCTTAAGCTCTGGGGATGGCAGCTTACAGGTGAAAGCTTCCCAATCATTCTGTTTAAGAGTGTCTCTCTACCTTTCTCAGGGTATTACATTTCTCTTCCCATCTTTACTTTCCTCCTCAGCACCCACCACACTCTAAAGTGTATAGAGAACATAAGGATTTCTTCGTTCTCCTGCCCCACTTTCTAGGGTATCTACTCCTTGAGCTCAAGGATGTTTTTTTCTTCACAACTGCAGCCTCAGCCCCTAGAAGAATGCCCTGCAAATTGCAGGTGATTAGTAAATCTTCATCAAATAGGAAAAAAAAAATACCAGGCTTTATCTTGTAGTGCATGATCAGCTAATAGGCAAAATACTTGGAATCAAGTTTTAGTGTGATTGTCTTTCTAGAATGGCTTTTCAGCAGGTCAAGGGTGCAGCTCAGTGGAGGAGTGCTTGGTTAACATGCTGGAGGCTCTGGGTTCAATCTCCATTACCACATAAACAAAACAAAATGCAAGAAAGGCTTTTTGGTTTTTCTTCAATTTGTACTAGTGGTTTGTAAAACTTTGATTATAAATTGTACCTAAAAACATATCATAAGTATTGATAATTTAAGTAAATTGATGTAATTATGAATACTAATATGATACAGTTTTTATTTGAGGTGTCAGTATGATTATAAATGAAATTTCATTTGTACATTTTCATGTGTTAAAACAAATTAAATAGAAAATTATAATAATATTTTTGTATTGTAACATTACATGCATATATTTAAATACTTTGCAAATATTTTTCAGTCTTCCGAGTGAAAATTGAACAATGCTGTTGAAGCCAGAGGATAGTGAACAAATACTGCTCTCTAGTGGGAAAAATGAGACATGACACAGGGGAAACATACATGGAAGACGCTTCCATAGTCCAGCCAGGGATGTTTCCAGTTTATCATCTGAGTTTACAGTATTGTGTTAACACTTGAAATTTAATTTTGAAAATGTGAATAATTAGTTAAACATCCTTGAATTATTAAGGCACAATATGTACATGATTAATTAAGTTCTGAAAAAAGTGTTCATATTTCATTAGCAATCAAAAATACAAATTAAGAAAAAGTCATGTGCTTTTTTACATCTATCAAATTAATAAAAAGTTTGAGAACAAAATGAATACATGAGAGAAGAAGGCATAAATATTGCCAGTAGGGATATAAAATGTACTGGGTTTTCAACTAGCATTTCTTTTGGAAGTGTTCCTAAATTATATGAAAATGTTTGAGTGTACTTAGCCCTTTTATTTTCTGAGGAAAGGCTCAAACCCTATCAGATTGAGGCAGAGAAAAGCTAGGCAGTCAGTGTAGACAGAAGAATGCTGGTTGATAAGAAGAAAATTAACTGATGGTCATTTTTCCTGAGAAGGCAAAGAGCATTCCACTGCCCTAAGTGAGTAGAGGTGCATGTCAGCTTCACATCCCCTTGGCTAACAATGGCAATCTGGACAGCCACTCCTCTCTGCTAATAAAGATGCTTGTGGCCCAGGATTAAAGACTAGGTCAGACCAGAATTTTGCACTCAAGCTCCTAGGCATGGGAGAGGGAAGGCAATGATTAACCCAAAGGGGGAGAATCTTGAGGGACTATAAGAAAATTGAGCTGGATCCACTCTTCCAGTTCTTGGCTCTGAGACTTGCTTCTCCTGTAGAAGTCTTTTCTTTCTATCCTTTCTTAAATAAACTCTGTGTGCACTGCTTGCCTCGGTGTCCCTCAGTTTCATTCTTTGACTCCGAGAGGACACAAACCCAACATCCACAAAACCAGCATCAAGATTCTCAAAGGGATCTGCATGCTCCCTAATAATTCTGGAGAATAATTTTGTAAAATGTGAAAAAATAGTCATGGATGTACGTATTCCAATATTGTTTTGAGTGCTTAGCAACTACAAATAACCTAAATGTTCAACAACAGAGGATTTGAAATAAATCAATTTCCAGCCATATGCTGGAGTTACTGTGAATATTAGCAACTGTGCTATAGAATTAATGATGTAGAAATGTTCAGCACTTTGAGGGGGTAGAAAAAGTAGTTCCCAACTGAGTGCATGTGATATGATCCTGAGTTTATGAAAACATCAGCTTACGGTTGGGGCTGCAGCTCAGTGGTAAAGTACTTGCCTAGCATGTGTGAGGCCCTGAGTTTGATCATCAGCACCGAAAAGCAAAACAAAGCAACTCATAGATGTATTATGTGCACAGAAAAAGGTTTGCGAGTGTATACGTTAAAATACCAGTCCTGGTTACAGATAGCTAAAGTGATGTGCTGTCTTTATTTTTACAACAATCTTCAATGTACATCTATTGCTTTTACATTAAAAGTATATAAATATCATAGAAAAAAGAAAAATTGATTTTTTTCTGTATTTAAAGATTCAACACAGGAACTTCGATCACTTTTACTTAATCAATTGCACCCAATAGGTACAAATTTGTGAAAGCATTTTAAAGCACTAGAACAATGCAGGCGTGGTGGTACATACCTGTAATCCCAGCTACTCAGGAGGTCTGAAGCAGAAGGATCACAAATTGGAGGCTAGCTTCAGCAACTTAGTGAGACCCTGTTTCAAAATAAAAACTAAAAAAGGGCTGGGAATATGGCTCAGTGGTAAAGCACTGTCCTTAGTACTAAAACAACAACAACAACAAAAAAACCCAAAAACCAAACAACAACAAAAAACCCCACAACAACAACAACAACAACAAAAATCTTCACATCTTCCACTTGTAATTTTAAGGAGTAAAGAAACTGGGACGGGAGAGCATGGGTAGGGAAGCAGTAATTTCTCAACCTTATCATTTTTTTTTTTTAAGAGAGAGGGATAGTGAGAGAGACAGAGAAAGAGATAATCAATTTTTATTTAGTTTTTCATGTGATTTTCATTGCTCAATCTTATCATTTTTGAAACTCTACACAAACAGCTTCTCCAGTACAGTGGGGCCATTGAAAGCCTGGGGTCCATCTCTTCCCATTGGTTTTGTGTTGTAGGTGTGACTCCTGCCTCCCTCTCCTTAAAAGAAGGCAAGCACTGCCCAGTAGGTTGGGGAGGGGAACACTATAGCATTGTGAGAACACTATGTTACTTACACAGATAAAATCCCTACCAAAGAGGAATCCTGACTTTGAGACACAGTGAATGCAGCTGTTATGGCAAATGGAACTACTATTGATCTGGCAGGATCTTCAAAGTACAGAGTAAAGAAAAAAGAGTCAGACCCAAGACGGTCCACAGCTGACCTTTTGTGTGTTTGTATGTAACAATGGTTTTAAATGTGGAGATTAGAGGAATTGCCTCCAGGAAGGGGAACTGGGTGGCTGGGAGGAAGAGAAAGGAGTATTGTACATTTTTTCCCCACTGCACCTTATGTGCATTTCCCCATTTAAAAAAAATCATGTATAGATCATTTCTTTCTTTTTTTTTAGAGAGAGGGACAGTGAGAGAGAGAGAGAGAGAGAGAGAGAGAGGAGAGAGAGTGGGAGAGAATCAACTTTATTTAGTCTTTCATATGGCTTTCATTGCTCCAACACTTCACTGTGTATATGCTGGGATTTGAACCCATGTCCTTGAATATGCCAGGCAAGCACTGCAACCTCTGAGCCACCACTCCAGCCCTTGTATAGATCATTTCTAATGACAGAAAAAGTGACATTAAAAATTTTACCTCCCCCAATTTTGTCATAATAAAAATCATTTCAAAGCCTCAATTCTTGGCACTCCTGTTTTGAACAACATCAAAATGTTAATGATGTTAATGTGTTTACATGAAGTTCATTGTTAGGGTTTTGATCATATAATGCCTGTTTTTGAATTTCCTTTGCAGAGTTTCTGAAATCATATTTTGTCAATGAAGTGATTTTTAGCTGAACTATTACTTGCAATAGATGAAAGTAAACAAACATTTAAGATATTAATTGTTAAGTTCCTACTTTCAAAACATCAAGTAAAATTCTGGAATAAGATTTGCTTTTCTGTAGGAAGGTCTGGTCTTTTTTCCAAGTACATAATGTTACATATTCGTGCTCCAGCACCGGCTGTGTGCAATGTAAAAATGCTGACAACCAAAGTCATAAGTAGGTCTTGCTTGTTTCTTTTGGAATTTATGGTCCAGAAAGGTTGCAGAAATAATGAAAATGCTTTAACCTTCTGTTATGGGTTGAATTGTGTCCTATAAAACCCATATGTTGAAGTCCTAACTCCCTACCTCAGAATGTGACCCTATTTGGAAATAGTGTCTTTGCAGATGTAAGTAGTTAAGATGTGGTCACACTGGAGTGGGTTGGGCTCCGGTACAATCTGACTCGTCTCCTTATAATAAAAGGGAAAATTTGGACACAGACACACACAGGGAGAAGACCATACATAGATGACGGCAGAGATATGGGTGATTCTATAAGACAAGGAACACCAGAAATGACAAACAAACCACCTGAAGCTAGGGGAGAGGCATGGAACAGAGTCTCCTTCAGCCTAAGGGAAGGAGTCAACCTGCTGACACTTGATCTTAGACTTCTTGCCTCTAGGACTGTGAAACAGTGCTTCAGTTGTTTAAGCCACCTAGTTTGTGGAACAGAAGCCCTAGCTAACCACAGTGTCTCCTCTTATCTACAGCGTATATATCACAAGACCCCCAGGAAATGACCGAAACTGTAGCTAGTACTGTTATAGTTTAGATATTAGGTGTCCCCCAAAAGTTTACCTGTGAGACAATGCAACTTTAGAGGTGAAATGATTGTGTTATGAGAGTTTTAATGTAATCAGTGCCCTAGTCCACTGATAAGGATTAATTGGGTGATAACTGTAGGTAGGTAGGGCATGGTGGGTGGAAGTGAGTCATTGGGGTGTG
Source organism: Aplodontia rufa (assembly GCA_004027875.1). Classification (NCBI taxonomy): domain Eukaryota; kingdom Metazoa; phylum Chordata; class Mammalia; order Rodentia; family Aplodontiidae; genus Aplodontia; species Aplodontia rufa. The sequence goes on from PVKS010011095.1 coordinate 56,880, forward strand.
CCTTTAGGGTATATATTTTGTCGTTGGTGAGGGGAGAAGGCTCTCTCTGCTAATAAAGGTTGAACAAGATAGGCCCAGATGCAGACACTCTCTGCTGCTAAGGAAGGAACCACATTCTTCCTATTGGTGCCTAAGGCACAGATCAAAGACTGGACTAAAATTCCCCCTCACCTGTGTCCTAGGTACCGGAGCAGGGAAGCAGTGACCAATCCAAGAGAGGATGTCATATAAAAGGGGCAAACCTTACTGCCTCATCAGTTCTGTCCCCTTCCCCCACTCTGGGGGAAGTCTCTCTTTTCTCTATGCTTTACTTTCTATAATAAAATTAATCTACTACTATATCCTGAGCTGTTTTCCTCTGCCATACCCTCTCACCATGATGTTCTGCTTCAGCTTGGGACCAGAGTAACGGAATTGGCCATCCATGGACTGAGATCTCTGAAACTGTGAGACCCCAATAAACTTTTCCTTCTGTAAAATTGTTCTTGTTGGTTCTTTTGGCCACAGCAGTGAAAAAGCTGACTACACCTAGAACCATACTCTGTGGAGACTATGTTTTCTCCTCTACAAACATACTTATGATAAAGTTTAGTATATAAATTAGACATAATAAGAGATTAACAATAACTAATAATGAAATATAAACATTTTAATAATATACTGTAATAAAAGTTGTTTAAAAATATGAACCAATGGGGGCTGGAGCGGTGGCTCAGCGGTTTCGGCACTTGCCTAGCAAGCGCGAGGACCCGGGTTCAAACCCCAGCACCACGTACACAACTGAGTGTTGGAGCAACTAAGGCCATGTGAAAAACTCAATAAAATTGTTTCTCTCTTTCTCTGTCTCTCTCACTGTCCCTCTCTCTTTAAAAAAAAAAAAATATGAACCAATGTCCCTGCAATATTTTTGCATTGCCCTGACTGGGTTGCTGAAACTGTGGA